>JAAWVA010000038.1:142260-183938 GCA_015227895.2 Colaptes auratus | reverse complement strand
AGAACTTGGCTGACAGGCTCTCATTGGCTGTTGCCATCATGATCTGGACCAGCTCTCCACTGTTTGAAAGAGGGAAATCAAAATCAGCTTTGTGAAAGGCCACCCAGTCCTCTTTTTCACCTGCACTTAGGCCTGCCCTCATGTCTAAGAGCAGCAGGAGTTTGTATCAACCCTGCCCAGCAGCCAGGCACCAAAACTGCTTTCAGAGAACTCTTTCAGACAGCTCTTTGCCTTCAGCAAACTCTCAGCTCAGACTAAAACCTGTGTGGATCCCATCAGCTGCTGAGCATGAGATTTCATGACCTGCCACCATTCTCCATTGGCCTCCAACCCACAGTTCCAAATGTTCTGGCCTATTTTCCCCTTCCAGGACAGCCACCAGACTGCTTCCATTTTCATAGAGTCATGGAATCAATAAGGTTGGAAAAGACCTCAGAGCTCAGCAAGTCCAACCTGGCACCAGCACCTCCTGACAGCTAAACCATGGCTCCAAGGGCCACATCCAAGCCCCTCTTGAACACCTCCAGGGTGGGGACTCCACCACCTCCCTGGGCAGCACATTCCAATGGGCAATCACTCTCTGTGAAGAACTTTCTCCTCACCTCCAGCCTAAACCTCCCCTGGCACAGCTTGAGACTGTGTCCTCTTGTTCTGGGGCTGGGTGCCTGCCTGGCAGAAGAGACCAACCCCCACTGGCTACAAACCTCCCTGCAGGGAGTTGCAGAGAGCAAGAAGGTCTCCCCTGAGCCTCCTCTTCTGCAGGCTAAGCAAGCCCAGCTCCCTCAGCCTCTCCTCACAGGGCTGTGCTTATTGCCCTTCTCTGGACATGTTCAAGTCTCTCAATGTCCTTCTTAAATTGAGGAGCCCAGAACTAAAGGTGTGGCCTAAGCAGTGCTGAGCACAGGGCACAAGGACTTCCCTGCTCCTGCTGGCCACACTCTTCCTGATGCAGGCCAGGCTGCCATTGGCCTTCTTGGCCACCTGGGCATGTAGAACAAGTACAGCAGAGAAAAACCTTCCTTCAGATCCCCCTCCTGTCTCTTCAAAACACTCAGTTGTGCTCTTTCCATCACCATTTGTCTTCTCAACTCTGTGTCAGGCCAACACCCCACCTCAACCCTTGAAATTATCAACCCCAAGGAATCACAGAGTGGTTTGGGTAGGAAGGGATCTCCACAGGTCATCCAGTGCAACCCCTCCAGAGTCAGCAGGGACATCCTCAACTAGATCAGGTTGCTCCGAGCCTTGTTGAGCCTCACCTTGAATATGCCCAGGGATGGGGCCTCAACTCCCTGGGCTACCTGTTCCAGCACCCTCATGCTGCTGGAACACACACACACACAGAATCACCAATCTAAACCTGCTCACATGCAATCTAAATCTGCTATTCTCTAGTCTGAAGCCATTGCCCCTTGTCCTATCACTGCAGGCCTTTGGAAACAGTCCCTCTGCAGCCTTCTGGGAGGCCCCTTCAGAGAGAACTTGGCATTTTGCAGCTTGATCTGTAACTGCCTCCTGGCCCAGTGCCTCTCAAAACCCTCCTCTGGCCAACCAACCATCTGACAAACTCCCCACTGATGATCCTTGTGAGGGCTGGCTGAATGCTTTGAGTGACAAAGACCCAAGCCCTGTCCCACGCAGAGGCTTTTGGCTGCGTTGCACGAGGGCTTCTGTGCTTTCCTGCCTGATGGCTTTAGCATCAGTGAGGTGCTGAGAGTGACAAGAAAAGAGGCAAAGGAAGCAAAGTAAAGCTCCTGGGCAACAGTTTTCACCTTTCTGAAAAGAATTCCTCCATGGCTTTCCGGGCCTGGCTGCTCTCCAGCTGCTTCTCCAGGTGCTGCAAGCATTCCTCCAAGATAGACTCATCCAGGCCACTGAGGACCAAAGGAAGCACATTAAGTAAGACTACACAGGACTCCTTTCAAGAGTTTCAACAGCTCTTGGGAGCCAAGAAGTGATCCATTTTGCTGGCACAATTCTAATCAGCTGTCTGTGAGCTGAAAGCAGATCTGCCTCCAAGAGACAGCAGAGAAACACTTGATGAAGACCAACAAATCCACCAAGTGCCCAGAACAAGGAGCATAGAATGGTAGGGGTTGGAAGGGACCTCTAGAGATCACTGAGCCCAACACCCCCCTGCAAAGCAGGATGACCTAGGTCACACAGGAACACATCCAGGTGGGTTTGCAATCCCTTCAGAGAAGGAGACTCCACAACCTCTCTGGGCAGCCTGCTCCAGGGCTCCAGCACCCTCACACCAAAGAGGTTTCTCCTCATGTTGAGGTGGAACCTCCTGGCTTCCAGTTCATGTCTGCTGCCCCTGGTGAAAAACCATCTCCTTGACACAGCCAATAAATGACTGCCTGGAATCCCTTGGAGAAGGAGACTCCACAACCTCTCTGTGCAGCCTGCTCCAGGGCTCCAGCACCCTCACACCAAAGAGGTTTCTCCTCATGTTGAGGTGGAACCTCCTGGGTTCCAGTTCATGTCTGCTGCCCATGATGAAAAACCAAGCTCCAGCCAGGCATCCAGATGAATCCAGACCTTCCAGATAGCTCACACCACAAATCCCTCTCAACAGCTGCTCTTTTACACTCTGAGTCTTGCAGTGTTAACTCCTCACTCTCTCCTGTGCTCATCCCCACTCCACAAGGCACCCTGCAAGCAAAATCCAATTACATTTACATTCTCTACCAGAAGGCTCAGTAGATCTCCCTCTGAATACCTTCCCATCCCGAGAGGCTCAGCCTTACAAAGATGCAACATCATCATCCCTAATGGTTTTAATGTCTGAGCTGGGTACAGAATCAACATCTGCTCATGGAGCTTATTCCCTCTGCACACAGTGAGTAAAGGGTGGGGAGCAACAATCTGGCTAGTTAGCTGTGGTACAGCAGGGATTAGCCATCCTTACAAACAGCAAGAGCAGAGGCAAAGGAAGGTAAAGCAAGAGAGGGCAGCATCTTCAGCTTTGGTTTTGTGCTGGTATTGACATCATTTCCTCTTGCTTCAAGGAAAAAAAAAACCCAAAGAACTACCCAGACATACAGATGCTCCATCCAGAGAGGTTAAAACCCACTCTGCCTGCATGGCAGTGCTGACAATTTATAGCATCAGACAGGGTTGGAAGGGACCACAAGGATCAGCTAGTTCCAACCCCCCCTGCCGTGGGACACCACACTAGATCAGGCTGGCCAGAGCCTCATCCAGCCTGGGCTTAAACACCTCCAGGGACAGGGCCTCAACCACCTCCCTGCACAACCCATTCCAGGGCTTCACCACTCTCATGGGGAAGAACTTCCTCCTCACCTCCAGCCTCAATCTCCCCACCTCCAGCTTCAGTCCATTCCCTCTAGTCCTATCACTCCCTGAGATCCTGAGCAGTCCCTCCCCAGCCTTCTCGTAGCCCCCTGCAGATCCTGGAAGGCCACAATGAGGTCTCCTGGGAGCCTTCTCTTCTCCAGCCTGAACAGCCCCAACTCCTTCAGTCTGTCCTCACAGCAGAGCAGCTCCAGCCCTCTGCTCCTCCTCGTGGCCCTGCTCTGGACACCTTCCAGCCCCTCCAGATCCCTCTTGTCATAGGGGCTCCAGACCTGGAGGCAGTACTCCAGGTGGGGTCCCCCAGGGCTGAGCAGAGGGGGAGAATCCCCTCCCTTGCCCTGCTGGCCACACTTCTCCTGCTGCAGCCCAGGCTCTGATTGGCTTTCCGGGCTGCAAGTGCACCCTGAGAGCTCCTGGGGAGCTTCTCCTCCCCCAGCACCCCCAAGGCTCTCTCCTCAGGGCTGCTCCCCAGCCAGTCCCTGCCCAGCCTGCATTTGTGCCTGGGATTGCCTCCACCCAGCTGCAGGACCCTGCCCTTGGTCTTGTTGAAGCTCCTGAGGTTGGCTTGTGCCCACCTCTCCAGCCTGCCCAGCTCCCTCTGGATGGATCCTTCCCTCCAGCTGTCTGCTGCACCACACAGCTTGGTGTCAGCACAAACCTTGCTGAGGCTGCACTCACTGCCACTGCCCATGGCACCCACAGAGATGTGGAACAAGCCTGGTCCCAGGACTGATCCCTGAGGGACTCTGCTTGTCCCTGGCCTCCACTGGGACATGGACCCATGGACAGCCACTCTTTGGGTGCAGCCATCAAGCCAGTTCTGCATCCATCTAGTGGTCCACCCATCACACCCATGTGTCACCAGCTTGGAGACCAGGATGTGGTGCAGGACAGTGTCAAAGGCTTTGCTCAGGTCCCATTCTGCTGACGGGAAGAAACCAGCTCCTGTTTTTCAGGCTGCAAGTCCAGAAGGCTTCAACAGATTGAAAACTAAGATGATTTTTTGCCTTCCTGTTGCCTTGCTCAAGACCTGCCACTGATGTTGACATCTGCTGCAGTACTTCTTTGTGCACAGCTCTGCTGGAGGAGGACTGCAAGGCAGCCAAGGTGTTACCTGTTTGGATCCGAGTGGTGGGCCAGGATGTTATAGCAGCCTGTGATCAGCTTCTCATAAACACGTGCCAGGAATTCATCAGATTCTGCAGGGCCCAAAATCCTCTCCAGGGAGTTGCTGCTTATTTCTGCCACACTCTCTGTGCTGGCCTCCAAAAGGAGGGGCAAGAGGGAGTGGATCACCTGTGGCGGGTTCAAATCGTCGGACCAGCTGGAGAGGAAAAGCAAAGGAGTGAATTCCCTGTGGGATGCATCTGGAGGAACCTCAAGTCATAAAACCACAGCACTGCTTGGGCTGGAAAAGGCCTCTAAGATCACTGTGGAAAAAAGTCCCTCCCCAGCTCTCCTGCAGCCCCCTTCAGGTGCTGGAAGGCTGCTCTAAGGTCTCCCTGGAGCCTTCTCTCCTCCAGGCTCAACCTTTGGGCTGCCCCCTAAATACTCTCTGAACTCACAGTCACCTCTGATGCAGAGTTTCTGCCAGCTGACTGTCCACAATGTCCCTGGGCAACCTGTTCCAGTGTCTCCCCACCCTCACTGGAAAGAATTTCTTCCTAATCTCCAGTCTGAATCTCCCCTCTCCCAGCTTCCATCCATTCCCCTTCCTCCTATCACTACAAGCCCCTTGTAAAAGTCCCTCTCCAGCCTTCCTGTGGGCCCCCTTCAAGTATTGGACTGATACTGTCTCAGTTTAGATCCAATTTTTTTCAGGTCCCTGTTTAAGGTTTCTCTCAGGGAGTGTGATCAGATGAGGACAGGAAGGCTATCTTTCAGTAATTCAGAAGTCACAGAACTGTCAGGGCTGGAAGGGACCTCAAGGCTCAGCCAGTTCCAGCCCCCTGCCATGGGCAGGGACACCTCACACTGCAGCAGGTTGCTCACAGCCACCTCCAGCCTGGCTGCAAACACCTCCAGGCAGGAGGCTTCCACCACCTCCCTGGGCAACCTGTGCCAGGCTCTCACCACCCTCATGGGCAACAACTTCTTCCCCACAGCCAATCTCAATCTACCCATTTCTAGTTCTGCTCCATTCCCCTCAGTCCTAGTCTAAACTGGAAGTCACTGTGCTGAATCACAGAATGTTAGGGGTTGGAAAGGACCTCCAGAGAGCACCTAGCCCAACGCCCCCTGCCCAAGCAGATCACCTAGGGCAGGCTAAGGGCTTAGTTCAGAATACTGGCCAGCCTGATCTAGTGTAGAGTGTCCCTGCCCATGGCAGGGGGCTTGGAACTAGATGATCCTTGGGGTCCCTTCCAACCCTGACTGGAACTATGAAACTATGAATACAGCAGCAGCTCCCTAAGTGTTTCACCTGAACAGCCTGACCAAGGCAGGCAACCAGAAGGGCAGAGAGATCTACGCAGCAGGAATGGACTCTAAAGCCCATCACTTACACAATGAGATCCCCAGTGAGTCTGACCAGAGAGAGGAGGGTGTGCTTGAGGGAAGCTGCAAGAGGGAGACTTTGGCTGCAGAGGGTCCCGAGGTGGGCAGCCTGAACGGCGCTGATGTAGCTCTCAGCCGGGATGGTGTCGTTGGCAAAGGCGTTGCGCTGGGGGTGGAGACACCAAGGTCAGAGCCATCCATCAGAGGCACATACTGCCCACCCTTCCCAGACAGCTCTGGAGTGAAGATCAGCCCACATCACCCCAAGAGGCCTGACTCACCCAGGAGCCAATGTTTGGAAACTCATTTGTGTGGATGTTGTTCCACGATTCACATAAAGTCTGCACAGCCGACGGCAAGTTCTGAACAAGGGTCGGACCTGCAGCGGAGACACAACCACAGCTGAGTCATTCAGCAAGTTGAAGAGGCTGTCTGGATGAGGAGCTCAGGGACATGGCCTAACAGCTGTGTACAGGGAGATGTTTGGTTATGATCACAGGATGTCAGGGGTTGGAAGGGACCCAAAGAGATCATCGAGTCCAACCCCCCTGCCAGAGCAGGACCACACAGTCCAGCTCAGGTCACAGAGGAACACATCCAGACAGGCCTTGAAAGTCTCCAGAGAAGGAGACTCCACAACCTCCCTGGGGAGCCTGTTCCAGTGCTCTGTGACCCTCACAGTAAAGAAGTTCCCCCTTGTGTTGAGGTGGAACTTAACTTATGGTTGGACTTAATCATCTTAAGGTCTTTTGCAACTAGGAGATTCCACGCTGATGATTTCAGGGGTCCTACTGAAAACTGGAATGATTCTACACCCCTGCTTCAAACTGCTCATGACTTAAGCTACAGCTGGAACTAAACTGAGCTGGAGTTCTGCTGAGGACTAGTTTAATGCTTTCCTACAAGCCAAAATCCCCCCCTGAGTTTGGAAGAGCTGCCCAGCTGCCTTCACTTCATTAGAACAATTGGCAGCAGTCTTCAACTCACAGACTCACAGAATGGTTTGGGTTGGAAGGGACCTTACAGACCACCCAGCTCCAAACCCCTGCCGTGGACAGGGACATCTTGCACTAGCCCAGGTTGCTCCAGGCCTCATCCAACCTGGCCTTGAACACCTCCAGGGAGGGGGCAGCCACAGCCTCCCTGGGCAACCTGTGCCAGTGTCTCCCCACCCTCACTGGAAATACCAACATTTCATAGAATCAGTGAGGTTAGAGAAGACCTCAGGAGACCATCAAGTGCAACCTGTCACCCAACACCTCATGACTACTAAACCATGGCTCCAAGTGCCACATCCAATCCCCTCTTGAACACCTCCAGGGACAGTGACTCCACCTCCTTGCTGGGCAGCACATCCCCAATGCCTAACAACTCACTCTGTGAAGAACTTTCTCCTCACCTCCAGCCTAAACTTCCCCTGGCACAGCTTGAGACTGTGTCCTCTTGTTCTGGTGCTGGGTGCCTGCCTGGGAGAAGAGACCAACCCCCACCTGGCTCCAACCTCCCTTCAGGGAGTTGTTTCCTAATTCCCCTCACTGTGCCATACCACCAGAGCATCAACACAGTATCATAGAATCAGTCAGGGTTGGAAGGATCATCTAGTTCCAACCCCCCTGCCATGGGCAGGGACACCTCACACTACAGCAGGCTGGCCAGAGCCTCATCCAGCCTGGGCTTAAACCCCTCCAGGGACAGGGCCTCAACCACCTCCCTGCACAACCCATTCCAGGGCTTCACCACTCTCATGGGGAAGAACTTCCTCCTCACCTCCAGCCTGAATCTCCCCACCTGCAGTTTCATTCATTCCCCCTAGTCCTATCACTGCCTGAGATCCTGAGCAGTCCCTCCCCAGCCTTCTCATAGCCCCCTTCAGATCCTGGAAGGCCACAATGAGGTCACCTCTGAGCCTTCTCTTCTCCAGCCTGAACAGCCATAACTCCTTCAGTCTGTCCTCACAGCAGAGGTGCTCCAGCCCTCTGCTCATCCTCGTGGATCTAAAAGCATTTCAATAACCCAGGTAAGCCCTACAAACGCTGAACTCCTCCAAGGTTTTGTTGGGATACTAAAAGGAAGCAGCTTCCCAGTCTGCTGCTGCCAGGGCGACACCCTCATTGGAACAAAGCACTCCAGCACACCTGAAGCAGCACACAGCTCTGGCATGGCATGCTGGCAGCGCTGCAGGAGGCTTGTACCTCTAGAGAGAAGGAAATGTGGAGCACCCAGTCCCCTCACCTAGAGTGTTCGACTTGCAGCGGCCGGATCCGATGGCCAGGACGGCAGCGTAGCCCCGGAGCTTCTCCTCGGAGGGTCTGTTCTCAGCGGAGCCCTCCTCCGAGAGGCTCCGCAGCAGGTACGATCTGCAATGGGGATGGAAAGGACTGCCTTCAGGACAGGACTGCCTTCAGGACAGGACTGCCTTCAGGACAGGACTGCCTTCAGGACAGGACTGCCTTCAGGACAGGACTGCCTTCAGGAAACACCATCACAGTATCACTAAGGTTGGAAGAGACCTCAGAGATCATCGAGTCCAACCTGGCACCACAGACCTCAGGACTAGACCACGGCACCAAGTGCAACATGCAGGTCCCCTCTTAAACACCTCCAGGGATGGGGACTCCACCACCTCCCTGGGCAGCACATTCCAATGGCTAACAACTCTCTCTGGAAGAACTTTCTCCTCACCTCCAGCCTAAATTTCCCCTGGCACAGCTTGAGACTGTGTCCTCTTGTTCTGCTGCTGGGTGCCTGCCTGGCAGAAGAGACCAACCCCACCTGGCTCCAACCTCCCTGCAGGGAGTTGGAGAGAGCAAGAAGGTCTCCCCTGAGCCTCCTCTGCTGCAGGCTAAGCAACCCCAGCTCCCTCAGCCTCTCCTCCCAGGGCTGTGCTCCAGACCCCTCCCCAGCTTTCTTGCCCTTCTCTGGACACCTTCCAGCAGCTCAACATCTTTCCTAACCTGAGGAGCCCAGAACTGGACACAGGACTCCAGGTGTGGCCTAAGCAGTGCTGAGCACAGGGCACAAGGACTTCCCTGCTCCTGCTGGCCACACTCTTCCTGATACAGGCCAGGATGCCCTTGGCCTTCTTGGCTGCCTGGGCACACTGCTGCCTCATGTTCAGCCTATTATCAACCAGTACCCCCAGGTCCCTCTCTGCCTGGCTGCTCTCAGCCCCTCTGCCCCCAGCCTGTAGCACTGCCTGGGGTTGCTGTGGCCAATGTGCAGCACCTGGCACTTGGATGTGCTCAATCTCCTGCCCTTGGCCTCTGCCCTTCTCTCCAGCCTGGCAAGGTCCCTCTGCAGAGCTCTCCTACCCTCTAACAGATCAACCCCTGCCCCCAGCTTGGAGATCACGTTCCTACTGGTGAGCTTAAGGACAGTACCTTGTAAATGTAGCATAAGTGTCAATGAGCTGTAGAGTAGCAGGGAGGAGGTTCTTGGTGATCTCTGAAGACTTGTGGGGGTCAGTTTCTGCAGCCAGCTTGGAAAAGTGCTCATCCAGAGACACCTGGATCTTGGAGATGGCAGCATCGAGGGTGTAAATGGATTGTAAACTGGGAACTTCATGCAGCTGGAGGATAGTTGTGCAGTCAACACCGCAGAAAGAAGATATCTTGAAGCAGAAAGGGGATGGGACAGTGAGTGACAAATCACTGCACAACCCCAGGAGCTCCTCTCCTGCACACTTCCACCCACGCCACCTCACCTGGCGAGCGAAGTATTCCTCGGCTATCTCCACGTCGTACTTCACCGAGCTGCACTTGCTGGAGGCCAGCTCAGTGAGGGAAGCAGCATGGTCAGCTTTCATGCCCTGCTTGGTGAGGTGATCCTGCAGAGGTCAAAAGAAAACCCCCACCCCCTACCTGTCACATTTGGAAAGTGCTGTGGCACTCTGCCACCTCCCAGGCCGGGGAAATCAGGGACACGAGTTCCCGTTCCTCACCACCAGGCCCACACAACAACCCCCACAGGCACTGAGTGTGGAAGAGCAAGAGACTGCCCAGGTCTTGGGGCTCCCCAATTCAGGAGAGACAGGGATCTGCTGGAGAGAGTCCCACAGAGAGTTATGAGGATGACTGAGGGACTTGAACATCTCTCCTATGAACAAAGGCCGAGAGACCCACGTCTGGAGAAGACTCAGAGGGGATCTGATCAATGCCTACAAATATCTGAGGGGTGGGTGTCAGGCTGAAGGTACCAGGCTCTTTTGGGTGGTACCCAGCAACAGGACAAGGAACAAGAGGTGTCATCTGGAACCCAGGAGGCTCCTCCTCAACATGAGGAGAAACTTCTTTACCGTGAGGGTGCTGGAGGCCTGGAGCAGGCCGCCCAGAGAGGTTGGGAGTCTCCTTCTCTGGAGCCTTCCAAAACCCACCTGGATGTGTTCCTGTGTGACCTGCTCTAGGTCACCCAGCTTTGGCAGGAGGGTTGGACTGGATGACCTCCAGAGGTCCCTTCCAACCCATTCTGTGATTCTTACTATCACCATGCCAAAGGACCCCTACTGAAGAGGAGGCTGCACCTTGATCCAGGTGACGTAGGAGGCGATTCGGAGGCGAGAGGACCAGCGCAAGGTGTGCAGGATGTCACATTCACTCATCTCTGGTGTGTTGGTAGCCAGCTGATTCATGTAGTTTTTGGAAGGAGGCAAAATGCCCAGAATCCTCCACAGTATCAAGAAGTAGTACTGAAGTGCACAGGCTTCCTAAACAACACAGCAGTAGGGCAGGTCAATAGAGACAGACCGGGGTTTCCATCGTCCCAGCTGCTGGAATGGCCTCACCAGAGACTCAGATGCCTCCAGCTGTGCCAAATCACAACACTGCACTGAGGGTTTGTCACATTAGACAGCAAAGAAGATGGAGGAAAGAAAAAGGAATGAGGATAAACAGCCCTGTGAGGAGAGGCTGAGGGAGCTAGGGGTGTTTAGCCTGGAGGAGGCTCAGGGGACACCTTCTTGCTCTCTGCAACTCCCTGAAGGGAGGTTGCAGCCAGGTGGGGGTTGGGCTCTTCTCCCAGGCAGGCACCCAGCACCAGAACAAGAGGACACAGCCTCAAGCTGTGCCAGGGGAGGTTTAGGCTGGAGGGGAGGACAAAGTTCTTCCCAGCAAGAGTAATTGGTCATTGGAATGTGCTGCCCAGGGAGGTACTGTGTTCAAAAAGGGCTTGGATGTGGCACTTGAAGCCACAGTTTAGCAGTCATGAGGCCTTGGGTGCCAGGTTGGACTTGATGATCTTTGAGGTCTTTTCCAACCTTATTGATTCTATGATTCTATGTTTTTGCTTCAGCAAATTATCACATTCTAGCCAGACCTCCTGGAACAACCAGGGGCATGCAGCAAGTCTAAAGCATGCTATGAATTTAAGAACTCCTGAGATGTAGAACCACCACCAACACTACCATCAGCCTGCAGAAGAGGAGGCTGAGAGGAGACCTCTTCAGCTACCTGAGGTTGGAGAGAGGTGGGGGTTGGTCTCTAGTCCTTAGTATCAAGTGAAAGAACAAGAGCAAGTGGCCTGAAATTGTGCCAGGGGAGGTTTAGGTTGGACATGAGGAACGACTTCTCTACTGCAAGAGTGGTCAGGGATTGGCACAGGCTGCCCAGGGAGGTGGTGGAGTCCCCAGCCCTGGATGGGTTCAAGAAATGTGTGGCCATGGCACTTGGGGCCATGGTGGTGTTGGGTTGAAGGTTGGACTCCATGATCTTATCCAACCTTACTGACTCTACAATTAGCCATGGGAGTGTTGAGATCCTCATCCCTCCAACCACTGCCCACACCACTTGGGTCAAACATTTCACTTCAACATACTAAGTCTGAACGCTTAGGTCCTCAAACACAGACAAGAAGACAGCAACTTTCTTACCAGTGCAGTGACATTTTTGTTCTCTTTCCTCCTGAGTGTATCAAACTGTGAGCCAGCTGCAAGCAGTGAAGTCAGGGCTGTGTACAGCTCATCATACTTCATAGTCCTGGAGAAAAGGACCTCACAAACCTGCGAGGGAGAAGGCAGGATTGGTCCTTTGCCAAGGGGGCACAAAAATGATCAGAGGGCTGGAAGACCTCTCCTGTGAGGATAGGCTGAGGGTTGGGGGTGTTCAGCTTGGAGAAAGGGAAGTTCTGGGGAGACCACACTGAGGCCTTTCAGTACTTAAAGGGGGCCTGTGAAAAAGGTGGGGGCAGTTGTTCCAGCAGGGCCTCTTGTGACAGGGCAAGGTCTGAGGGTTTAAACTAGAAGTGGGAGATTCAGACTGTGTACAGGGAAGACATTTTTTATACTGAGGGTGGTGAGACCCTGGCCCAGCTGGCCCACAGAGGTGGGGGATGCCTCATCCCTGCAACCATTGCAAGCCAGGTTGTCTGGGGCTCTGAGCAACCTGCTCTAGTTGCAGATGTCCCTGCTCACTGCAGGGGAATTGGACTGGATGAGCTTTAAAGGTCCCTTCCAACCCAACCCAGTCTGGGATTGCATGACACTGCACAGCTCTGCCTTTACACACAGCCAAGCCCTCCTCTCAAGCACTCAAACTACCCACAGACCAAACCCATGCAAAAAGCAGACTTCAGGAAGGCAGTGCTGTTGGGTTATTTCCCTCCCCCAGTCAGAGCACCAACAAAGTGGCTGGAGGGCAGTATGAATGAAGCAAGCCCACAACCCTGATGCCAACTAATTTAGGGAGGAAACCAAAGCATGGAGGAAAAACAACTCCAGTGCCACTTGGCTTTGCCTCAGATGTTTCAGAGACACTGCAAAATAAAGTGTGGCTATGCCAGAGAGCTCTCTCTCTCTCTCTCTCAGCAGAGCATTAAGGTTGGACTAGATGAACCTTGAGGTCCCTTCCACTGTGGTGTTCTATGAATGTTAGCTTTCTTTTCTCCACTCAGTCAAATATTTCTGGCCTCTCTGCTTCAGCAAGAGATGAAGGGAAGATCAAGTCTTCCCCTCTTGCCTGTTTTCCCTGGCACTGGTCAGATCAACCCAGCCCTGGAGGCTGACAGGAAGGTCTGTAAAGCAGCAGTGCCAGTACCGTGCTATCCAGGCGGTTCAGATCATCCTCAGAAGCTTCTGGAGACAGGATGCAGTAGAACCTGGGCTGTGGAACTGCATCTGGAATGAGAAGACAGCACAGAACTTTGCCAGCTGACAGCTGTAATTAGGTGGAATGGGTTTACCCTCTCTTCTCCATCTCCACAACCTTTCACCTTTCCTTTCTCCTAAGCCAGCCCCATGACACACATCATGTGCTGGAACCCATGGGACAGGCATGCAGCCAAGCTCTTCCTGCTCCTATAGCCCTGACACAGCAAATACATCATCAATTACCTGCAGAGTATTCCTACATGACAGTAATTTGACTTAATTTAGATTAACTGAGACTGAACACATCTAAGTGCCAGGTGCTGCACATTGGCCACAACAACCCCATGCAGGAACATGATCTCCAAGCTGGGGGCAGGGGTTGATCTGTTAGAGGGTAGGAGAGCTCTGCAGAGGGACCTGGCCAGGCTGGGCAGATGGGCAGAGGCCAAGGGCAGGAGATTGAACACAGCCAAGTGCCAGGTGCTGCACTTTGGCCACAGCAACCCCAGGCAGTGCTACAGGCTGGGGACAGAGTGGCTGAGAGCAGCCAGGCTGAGAGGGACCTGGGGGTGCTGGGTGACAGCAGCTGAACATGAGGCAGCAGTGTGCCCAGGGGGCCAAGAAGGCCAAGGGCAGCCTGGCCTGCAGCAGGAAGAGTGTGGCCAGCAGGAGCAGGGAAGTCCTTGTGCCCTGTGCTCAGCACTGCTTAGGCCACACCTGGAGTCCTGTGTCCAGTTCTGGGCTCCTCAGGTTAGGAAAGCTGTTGAGCTGCTGGAAGGTGTCCAGAGAAGGGCAAGAAAGCTGGGGAGGGGTCTGGAGCACAGCCCTGGGAGGAGAGGCTGAGGGAGCTGGGCTTGCTTAGCCTGCAGAAGAGGAGGCTCAGGGGAGACCTTCTTGCTCTCTGCAACTCCCTGCGGGGAGGTGGTAGCCAGGTGGGGGTTGGTCTCTTCTCCCAGGCAGGCAGCCAGCACCAGAACAAGAGGCCACAGTCTCAAGCTGTGCCAGGGGAAGTTTAGGCTGGAGGTTAGGAAGAAATTCTACACAGAGAGAGTGATTGGCCATTGGAATGTGCTGCCCAGGGAGGTGGTGGAGTCCCCATCCCTGGAGGTGTTTAGCAAGAGTCTGGACGAGGCACTTGGTGCCATGGTTGAGTTGATCAGATGGTTTTGGGTGATAGGTTGGACTTGATGATATCAAAGGTCTCTTCCAACCTGGTTTATTCTATTCTATTCCACTTCTATTCTATTCCACTTCTATTCTATTCCACTTCTATTCTATTCCACTTCTATTCTATTCCATTCCATTCCATCCCATCCTAATTCTATTCCATCCCATTCCATCCCATCCCATCCCATTCCATTCCATTCCATCCTATCCTACTTCTATTCCATTCCATTCCATTCCAATTGGACTTTTCCTGCATTACAAACACTTCTCTGTCTACTCTAACTACTCCCACTGAGAGAGGAAGAAGTGACCCACCCCAGGGTTCAGGAAGAGTTCTCAGTCATCTGCAAAAGCAAAAAGCTTGGGGATAAAGAACTGCTTCCATTCTCTTCCTTACCTGAGGAGCAGTGTTTGGTCCAGTTTTCTTCCACTTCTTTAAAGCCATGATAAAGAGGGACAGATGTTCGTCTGCTACTGTCCTGGGATCCACTCACCCAGCCAATGGGGGGAGTCAGCAAATTGTACTGCACCTGAGTTAAGCAAAAGCAATCAAACCCCAGCCATGGCATCCTTGTCATGAAGGGTGGGGGGAAAGCTACCAAAGGAACCATGACATACAAACAACTCTGGTGCTAGAACACAGACTCATAGAATTGTCAGGGTTGGAAGGGACCTCAGGGATCAGCCAGTTCCAACCCCCCTGCCATGGGCAGGGACACCTCACACTGCAGCAGGCTGCTCACAGCCACATCAGTCATAATCAGTCCCAGCTTCTGAGGGAAGCCCTGAGCCCTGCTTGATGATTTTTGTCCTGGAGTAAGCAGATTAAGTCAAGTCTCAACTGAAAAAGCCACACACAAGAACACCAGCACAACATTTACAGGGAGGGTGGGGAGAAGCTGGAACAAGGTTGCCCCAGGGAGGTTGTGGCTGTCTCCTCCCTGGAGGTGTTTAAGGCCAGGCTGGATGAGGCCTTCAGCAACCAACTCTAGTTGAGAGGTGTCCCTGCCCATGGCTGGGGGGTGGAGCTGGATGATCTTGAAGGCCCCTTTCAACCCTGACAACTGTGTGATTCTGTGAGTTAATGAGAATGGTGCCCCAAAACCTCAATGCTGCAAGGCTAAAGCAATGATGTGGTGTCCAAGGTGTTTGTGAGATGCTGCCCACATAGCTAAATACTCAAGACTCTGAAAGATGAGGCACTGATCCCTTCCTTCCCAGGTTTTGTTAGGACACAAGGAATTTACACACAAACTCACCCTGCTGCTAGGAATCAGGATCCACAGCTCATCCCACATTACAACTACAAAGGCTGGGGACACCACCAAAACTCTGCACTCACAAGGGTCATGAAGAGACCAGAACACCCTAAATGATTACTTCCATGAGGGTGTCTAGTGACAGGACAAGGGGGAATGGAGTGAGGCTGGAAGAGGGGAGACTGAGACTGGAGATGAGGAAGAAATTGTTTCCAGTGAGGGTGGGGAGACACTGGAACTGGTTGCCCAGGGAGGCTGTGGATGCTTCCTCCCTGGAGGTGCTCAGGGCCAGGTTGAATGAGGCCTTGAGCAACCTGGGCTGGTGGGAGGTGTCCCTGTCCAGGCAGGGGGGTTGGAACTGGATGATCTTTAAGGTCCCTCCCCACCTAAGCCATTCCAGGCATCTCTCAACCTGAACTAAAGGAGGAATCAACTCCAACCTCCCCAGCCCAGGCTGTCTGACTTGCTGGCTGTTAAATAGTTCTCTTTTGCAAGGGAAAGGGCAGTTCCTGTTCAGAAGAGCTTTGGTAATGGCTGTGCCCTGAGCTGAGCTCCCTCCTTTCAGGTTGGATGAGGCCTTGAGCAGCCTGGCCTGGTGGGAGTTCTCCCTGCCCATGGCAGGGAGCTTGGAGGAGATGATCTCTGAGGTGCCTTCCAACCTAAGCCATTCTATGACTGCCTGTTACAGATTCCTGCTGGTGGCCCATTCAACATGGCCAGGAGGGGGTTGATCTCTTCTCCCAGGCACCCAGCACACGAGGACACAGTCTCAAGCTGCCCCAGGGGAAGTTTAGGCTGGAGGTGAGGAGAAAGTTCTTCCCAGAGAGAGTCATTTGGCCATTGGGATGTGCTGCCCAGGGAGGTGGTGGAGTCCCCATCCCTGGAGGTGTTCAAGAAGGGACTGGATGTGGCACTTGGAGCCATGGTCTAGTACTCATGAGGTCTGTGGTGACAGCTTGGACTTGATGATCTTTGAGGTCTCTTCCAACCTTGGTGATTCTGTGAAGGGGCAGTGGATATCATCTCCAGCTCCCCCCCCAGCCCTAACCAGGAGGTTTAGGCTGGAGGTGAGGAGAAAGTTCTTCCCAGAAAGAATAACTGGCCAGGGGAATGTGCTGCCCAGAGAGGTGGTGGAGTCCCCGTCCCTGGAGGTGTTCAACAAGGGTCTGCATGTGGCACTTGGAGCCATGGCCTAGTAGACATGAGGTCTGTGGTGACAGGTTGGACTTGCTGATCTCTGAGGTCTCTTCCAGCCTTACTGACTCTATGATTCTATTCTGACATTGCAGGACACACTCCCAACCCCTTACCTGTTCAAAGAGGTACACAGGAGCCTTGGAGTACTGGTGGAGCAGGTAGTCAAACACCAGGAGCAGCCGCGCCACGACGAGCGGCACGGCGGCCTGCTGGGTCTCCATGCTGCCGGTCAGCTCCACGATGGTCTGGATGCAGAGCATCAGGACAGACCTGCGGCCCCTCTCGGAGAAGTTGTGGCAGATCAGCAGCAGCAGCTGGAGGTGCTCGACATTCAGGTCCTCTGTGTCGCCGGGAAGGGTCCCCTGCAGGGCGTTCTGCTTCAGCGTGCCCACGAACCTGACACGGAGAGAGGCAGCTGAGGAAGCCTACCTTGCTCCTGGCTTAGATCCCTCTGCAACACCTCTCTCACTACAGACCAGAAGAACATTTTTCATCACCACATGCTTCTGCTTTCCTTTCTGCTGCTGGCAACCAGAGAAATTATTCCCAGGGCCACAGTGGAGGGGTTGGAAGGGACCTCCGGAGCTCAGGCAGTCCAAGCCCCCTGCTCCAGCAGGGCTCCCACAGCAGCTTGCCCAGCAGCACAATGCCCAGAGGGGTTTGGAAGCTCTCCAGACTCCACAACCTCTCTGGGCAGCCTGCTCCAGGCCTCCAGCACCCTCACAACATGCAACTTTCTCCTCATCTCCAGATGGAACCTCCTGGGTTCCAGTTTGTGCCCACTGCCCCTTGGCCTGTCCTGGGGACCACTGACAAGAGTCTGGCCCCAGCCTCTTGCCCCCGGTGGTTTAGCTCTTGCTGAGCACTGCTCAGGTCCCCTCTTGGGCTGCTCTTCTCCAGGCTCAACAGCCCCAGAGCTGTCAGCCTTTGCTCCTTGCAAAGATGCTCCAGGCCCCTCAGCATCTTTGTAGCCTCCACTGGACTCTCTCCAGTAGTTCCCTGTCTCTGTTGAATTGGGGAGCCCAGAACTGGACCCAGGATTCCAGAAGGGCAGAACAGATGGGAAGGGAAACTTCCCTGGACCTGCTGACCACAAGCTTCTCCATGCATTCACCACATCAAGTATTGGAAAGAGACTGGCAGAGAGCAAACCCAACAGACACTCAGTGAGCAGCAAATCCATCAGATGGGAAAAGCTGAACAGCCATCCCAGGGGAGTCAGAAAGAGGAAAGGCTGCAACACAGCAGCACTGCCCCTCTGCTCCTCCTAGCAGCACACAGCAGCACTGCTCAGAGACCAAACACACACTTGGAACACTGCACTTGAGAGAAAAGCAGAGAGGTAAAAGATGACTGCCAGGAAATGACCTCACCTTTCCCACACTTTAAGGCATTCTGGAACATCAGGATCCCCCTGGGCACTGGCTTTATGCTGCCAAATCAGGAGAAGTCTTGAGAGCACTGACAGACTCTGAGGATGGATGTAGAGAGGCCAGGGACCTTCAGAGAAAGGAGCAACTCCCAGCTGCTGAAGAAGTGTGTTCTGGAACAAAACAGAGAGCTGGTGAACTGGGACAAGTCCTAGCTGATGCCCTAATGAGAAGTGTTTGCTCGTGGTGACAGGTCAAGGGCTGAGGGTTTAAACTAAAAGAGGGAAATTTAGACTAGAGAGAAGTTTTCACAGTGAGGGTGGTGAGAGCCTGGTCCAGTTTGCAATGCCCCATCCCTGGAACCATTCCAGGTCAGGCTGTTTGGGGTTCTGAGCAACCTGCTCTGGTTGTGGATGCCCCTGCTGACTGCAGAGGGTTGGACTGGATGAGCTTTGCAGGTCCCTTCCAGTCCAAGCAGGTTTATGATTCCATGCCTCTACATGTGTGAGGCTGAACACAAGGGACATGTGATTTAGGCTGGGAGAGGGAAGATTTACACTGGAGATCAGGGAGAAATCCTTGACAATGAAGGGGGGGGGACACTGGAACAGGTTGCCCAGGGAGGTTGTGTTCAAGGGCAGGTTGGGTGAGGCCTTGAGCAACCTGGGCTGGTAGGAGGTGTCCCTGCCCATGGCAGGGGGGTTGGAACTGGATTGGTCTTTGAGGTCCCTTCCAACCAAACCTGTTCTATGGTTCTGTGACTAAACAGATGGCCATTAACATGAGGGCTTCCAGAGCTTGTTCCCACAGCAGTCTCTCTCCTATCTCACACACATGGCACAGCCAGAGGGGCAGCCACACTGCCACCTGCCCACCTAAAACACAAACCAAGCCTCCAACTTCAACACCAAGGCACAAAACCCATGGCATTTGTGAGCTCTGCTCACCTGCTGCTGTACCACAGCAGGAGGAGATTATGCTACCACCTGTAGTGTCTAAGGTGGAAGATGAGCCCTTTGATCCCAGCAACACTTCCTCCATTTCAAACAGAGCAAACTCTGAGTGGTGTCTAAAGAGAGTGTTTGAAATGCAGTAGGGAAGAGTCAGCACCAAGTCCAGGGATTGAATTCAGTGATTGCTAAGCAGATTTACAAGCCCTCCTTGCAGTGTCAAATCAGGTCAGCACAGGGCCTGGCACAGACACCTGGAGGCTACAAAGTTAGCACATGACAGCAGAAGGATTAATTTGATTCTCTCCTGAGAGAATTAATTCCAAGGCCTCTTGGCACCAGCCCTGACAGCAAAGCACACCTGCAGCACTGATAAACACACAGATAGAGTTGGCTCTCCAGAACAAAAGACACAAACCCCATTTCCTTTTCACCTGTCATCACCTTCAAAGTTCAGTGGATTCATCTGAACTCTAGATGCTAAGCCTACACTCTGCAGGCTGTTTCATAGTGGATGACTGCAAAGGTCACCCAGGGGACTGAATCCAAAGTAATCCAAGCTCTGCTAGGTTTGGAGAGTCCATGCAGAGGCACTAACAGACACCAACATTTCATTCTATTGACACATGCAATCAGATTCACAGATTGCACTGGGGTGGAAGGCAGCCTCCAAGGGCATCTTGTCCAACCCCTCTGCAGTCAGCAAGCACACCTCCAACTAGATCAGGTTGGTCAGGGCCACATGGAGTCTGCTCTTGAAAGTCTCCAGGGATGGGGCCTCAGTCACACTCTCACTGTGCAGAACTTCCTCCTGATGTCCAACCTAAATCTCCCCTGCCCCAGTTTCAACCCATTGCCCCTCACCACTGCCCCTCAACAGTCCCTCCCCAGCCTGCCTTCAGCTATTGAAATGCAGCTCTAAGGTCTCCCTGGAGCCTTCTCTTCTCCAGGCTGAACAGCCCCAACAGTCCCTCCCCAGCCTGCCCGGAGGTCCCCTTCAGCTATTGAAATGCAGCTCTAAGGTCTCCCTGGAGCCTTCTCTTCTCCAGGCTAAACAGCCCCAACAGTCCCTCCCCAGCCTGCCTGGAGGTCCCCTTCAGCTACTGAAATGCAGCTCTAAGGTCTCCCTGGAGCCTTCTCTTCTCCAGGCTGAACAGTCCCAACAGTCCCTCCCCAGCCTGCCTGGAGGTCCCCTTCAGCTATTGAAATGCAGCTCTAAGGTCTCCCTGGAGCCTTCTCTTCTCCGGGCTGAACAGCCCCAACTCCCTCAGCCTGTCCTTGCAGGGCTCCAGCCCCCTGACCACCTTTGTGGCACTCCTCTAGGACCTAATCCAGCAGCCCTATGTCTCTCTTGTGGTGGGGACTGACCTGCAAAGCCGGAGACTGAAGATCTGAGGTCACCAAGGAATGGTTGAAGTGATAGAGCGCAGCAGCAAACTCCTCATCTGATGTGCCTGCAAGACAGGGAGCAGGCTGCTTACTACCACTGCTCTCCCAGATTGAAGACCTCCAGCAGGAGCTAAGGAAACATCTGTCTGTAAATGCTAGAGAGCTGCTGCTCACTCACCCTTCAGCCCATCCTTATCCACCTCTTTGATGATGCTGGCCAGCGTAGCCATGTGCTGCTCGGAGAGGGAGACGCTCAGGTAGTTGCGAATGAAGTTGTTCCTGGAGTTCAGCATGGAGGAAGTGATGAAGTTCAAAATGTTGGAAGCCAGGCTCAAAAACTGGAGAGGAAAAGAGAAACACACTGCAAGAACACACAGAAGCAGAGGGGCCAGAAATCAACTCCAAACACAAGAAAGGCACCAGCAAAATAAATCCACTCCTCTGCCAGGCTGCCCGGGGCGGGTGGTGGAGTCGCCAGCCCTGGGGGTGGTTAACAACCACGCAGTCAGGGCACTATGGGATGTGGTTTAGTGGGCATGGTGGTGTTGGGTTGATGGTTGGACTTGAGGGTAGGGTAGGGTAGGGTAGGGTAGGGTAGGGTAGGGTAGGGTAGGGTAGGGTAGGGTGGGATAGGATGGGACAGGATAGGATAGGATAGGATAGGATAGGATAGGATAGGATAGGATAGGATAGGATAGGACAGGATAGGACAGGATAGGACAGGATAGGACAGGATAGGACAGGATAGGACAGGACAGGATAGGACAGGATAGGATAGGACAGGACAGGACAGGACAGGACAGACTAGACTAGAACAGGACAGGATTAGAATAGGATAGAACAGAACAGGATAGAATAGAATAGAATAGAATAGAATAGAATAGAATAGAATAGAACAGAACAGAACAGAACAGAACAGAATAGAACAGAATTAACCAGGTTGGAAAAGACCTCAGAGATCACCCAGTCCAACCTCCCACCCAACACCATCTGATCAACTAAACCATGGCACCAAGTGCCTCAGCCAGGCTCTTCTTAAACACCTCCAGAGATGGTGACTCCACCACCTCTCTGGGCAGCCCATTCCAATGGCCAATCTCTCTTGCTGGCACCCTGCTCTGGCACTGCCAGGTATCTCATGAAGCCTGAAGAGCTCCCCGTACCAGCTCCGGGTCTTTGCGGCTGGCCAGGATGTTGCCGTTCTCTCCAGTGCTCTGCTTGTTGGGGCTTTTCACTCTAGGGGAGCTCTCCAAAGGGGGTGGTGGAGGAGGTGGTGGTGGGGCCACTTTTTCTTTGCTTGGAGAGATTGTCTCTTCAAACCATTGCCCAAGGATTGGTTCACTGTCGTCATCTAAGGCAGGAAAAACAGAAGTGCAGCGTTAGAATCATAGAATTGTCAGGGCTGGAAGGGAGCTCAAGGCTCAGCCAGCTCCAACCCCCCTGCCATGGCCAGGGACACCTCACACTGCAGCAGGTTGCTCACAGCCACCTCCAGCCTGGCTGCAAACACCTCCAGGCAGGAGGCTGCCACCACCTCCCTGGGCAGCCTGTGCCAGTCTCTCACCACCCTCATGGGCAACAACTTCTTCCTCACATCCAATCTCATTCTCCCCACTTCTAGTTTTGCTCCATCCCCCCCAGTCCTATCCCTCCCTGACACCCTCAAAAGTCCCTCCCCAGCTTTCTTATAGCCCCTTCAGATCCTGGAAGGCCACAAGAAGGTCTCCTGGGAGCCTTCTCTGCTCCAGACTGCACAACTCCAACTCCCTCAGGCTGTCCTCACAGCAGAGCAGCTCCAGCCCTCTGCTCCTCCTTGTGGCCCTGCTCTGGACACCTTCCAGCACCTCCAGATCCTGCCTGTAACAGAGGCTCCAGAACTGGACACATAGCTCCAGGTGTGGTCTCATCAGAGTGGAATGGAGGGGGAGAATCACCTCCCTGGCCCTGCTGGCAACACTTCTCCTGATGCAGCCCAGGATACAATTGTTATGAACTAAAGCTTTATGCGAAGTGCTCAGCTTAGAAAGGAGCTTCAGTGAGCAGAGTTAAGGGGGCTGCCATCTTCCATTTTGCCTTCCCAAATCATTTTTACATGAGTCCAACAGGAATTTGCAACAAGAAATCATTTCCCCTCTCCTCCTCAGCAAACACAGCCCAATCCCTGCCACTCAGGCTCCTGTTTCCAGCAGCACTAAAGCTGCCCAACACATCTTACAACCTGCCTGCCTGCGTTTTCAGTCCTTCCAGTCCCCAAAGGACACACAGCCCAGCAGCCAGGTTCCTACTGAATCTGAAAGGCAGTGTAAAATCCTACTGCAGACTCCCTTACCTTGGCTGCTGTCCTCCTCAGTGCTGCTGAAGTCATCCTCATAGTAAGTGTTGGAGTCGGTGGAGGCACTCGCGTCGCTGCTCATGGAGCCCTTCCTCTGGCGCTGCAAGACACAAGCCTGGGAAGAACAGCAGGGACAAGCTCAGCTTGGGGATTGGAGTCATTCAATTGTCAGGGCTGGAAGGGACCTCAGGGATCAGCCAGTTCCAACCCACCTGCCATGCCCAGGGACACCTCACGCTCCAGCAGCTTGCTCACAGCCACCTCCAGCCTGGCTGCAAACACCTCCAGGCAGGAGGCTTCCACCACCTCCCTGGGCAACCTGTGCCAGGCTCTCACCACCCACCTCTCTGAGGTCTTTTCCAGCCTTATTGATTCTCTGATTCTAAAAGCACCTTGTTTCAATACCACCTCTTCACCTCCTCACTGAACTCACCAATACCACTGAGCTCAGAGGAAACAAAAAGTGGTAGAATGAGTTTCAAAATGAACAATCTCTGACAAGGGGGAAAAGGG
The DNA here is from genome assembly GCA_015227895.2 of Colaptes auratus. NCBI lineage: Eukaryota > Metazoa > Chordata > Aves > Piciformes > Picidae > Colaptes > Colaptes auratus. The sequence continues at coordinate 160,866 of JAAWVA010000038.1, read as the reverse complement.
AAGCCCCACTGACAGCTGCTGAAAGAAGCAGCCTGAATTCCTCCCAGCATGGTCACACAGTTTGTAAAGTGAGGATGTCACAGGTGAGTGAGTGGCCACAAGTGGTTCAGCTACAGAAGCCCTTGAGCTGAATCAGCACTCAGCTGGTTCCTACCTTTCTGTAGGATGTAGACAGCAAAGTCAGCAGCAGGTTGGTGAGGGGGACGGAATCGATCAGGCGCTGGATCCTCTGGATGGAGGTGCTCTGAGCCATGATATCCAGCACTGCTGGTGGACCATCACTCTCCCAGCCCTGGAGAGGAGCATGGAGAAGAGAGAATTTCAAGCAGCCTTCCAGTGGAGAAGGCCAAATGGTTCAGAGGGGAAGGCAGATGCTACCTACAGACCTTGTGCAACGCCTCCACTTGCAGATCTTGAAAGAGGGAGGACAGCAATTTGATAGCATGGTTGGCCAGCACCACTGACAGAACACCAAAGCCTTGATGCCTACAGGAACAGAAGAGGACAGAGTGGCATTTTAAGGCCCAAAAAATTGCAAGGATAGAGCAACTAAACCCAGTGAAGGGACTGCTTTGCCATATTGAAGATGAAAACTTGAACAGCTTGAAGGCTTGAAGAGCAAATCCATGTGTGGTGGGCTAATGCTCATCCTGATAAAAACAAAGCAGGGTGGAGGGCTGGAGGGTGCTTTGCCCTCACAGTGTCACAGCACCCTGGGAAACTGAGTCTGTCCCACTCCCCCCTCCCTGCCCAGCTAGGGTATAAAAAGCAGGACACTGCAGTCATTAGCTCTCCTTTTGGCTCCTGCCCCTCCTGGATGAGAGCTGCTGCAGCTGCCCTCCTGCTCCTCTGCCACGTGGTTGGGCCTGATCCTTCTCCCTGCTGCCTCTGTGCCTCTTCAGAGAGAGAGACTGGTTTTGAATTCTTCTTTTTTGTCCCTCTCCCATCCTTCCTTGTTCCTTGCCTTTGTGAACCTTACCTGTTGTTGTTATATGTACACATATTGTTTAAAGAAAACTCTTTACCTCTCCACTTCCAGGCCAACTCCAAATTATTGTTTGGTGGATCTGCTCCTTACCTTTTTTCCCCCTCTCTGTTGGGAGGGAGGAGAGGGGGAGAGATTCTCAGCCTTGCCCCCACCTGAGCTCTTAACTCCCAGTTCAGACTCACACCACCACAGCATGCAACATGTCCAGAGCCCAACATGGGAGCTGCTTGCTGGGCATGGCTGGGCACATAGGATCATAGTATCAGTCAGGGTTGGAAGGGACCACAAGGATCATCTCATTCCAACCCCCCTGCCATGGGCAGGGACACCCCACACTAGAGCAGGCCTGGCCACAGCCTCATCCAGCCTGGGCTTAAACCCCTCCAGGGACAGGGCCTCAACCACCTCCCTGCACAACCCATTCCAGGGCCTCACCACTCTCATGGGGAAGAACTTCCTCCTCACCTCCAGCCTGAATCTCCCCACCTCCAGCTTCAGTCCATTCCCCCTAGTCCTATCACTACCTGAGATCCTGAGCAGTCCCTCCCCAGCCTTCTTGGAGCCCCCTTCAGATACTGGAAGGCCACAATGAGGTCACCTCAGAGACTTCTCTTCTCCAGACTGAAACAGCCCCAACTCCTTCAGTCTGTCCTCACAGCAGAGCAGCTCCAGCCCTCTGCTCATCCTCCTGGCCCTGCTCTGGACACCTTCCAGCACCTCCAGATCCCTCTTGTCATAGGGGCTCCAGAGCTGGAGGCAGTACTCCAGGTGGGGTCTCCCCAGAACTGAGCAGAGGGGGAGAATCCCCTCCCTTGCCCTGCTGGCCACACTTCTCCTGCTGCAGCCCAGGCTCTGATTGGCTTTCCGGGCTGCAAGTGCACCCTGAGAGCTCCTGGGGAGCTTCTCCTCCCCAAGTCTCTGTCCTCAGGGCTGCTCTCCAGCCAGTCCCTGCCCAGCCTGGATTTGTGCCTGGGATTGCCTCCACCCAGCTGCAGGACCCTGCACTTGGTCTTGTTGAGCTTCATGAGCTCTCCAGCTTGTCCAGGTCCCTCTGGATGGATCCCTTCCCTCCAACTGTCTGCTGCACCACACAGCTTGGTGTCATCAGCAACCTTGCTGAGGGTGCACTCACTGCCACTGCCCATGGCACCCACAGAGATGTGGAACAAGCCTGGTCCCAGGGCTGATCCCTGAGGGACTCTGCTTGTCCCTGGCCTCCACTGGGACATGGACCCATGGACAGCCACTCTCTGGCTGCGGCCATCAAGCCAGTTCCACCTAGTGGTCCACCCACCAAACCCATGCTTCACCAGTTTGGAGACCAGGATGTGGTGCAGGACGGTGTTGAAGGCTTTGCACAGGTCCAGGGCATGGACAGGGGTCACTTCAGAGAGGGATCTACATACCCTTTCCCAGGCCCCAGCTTGGGGGACCCAACGCCCTCCTTGGTGCGAGCAATGATGTCTCTGACTCGAAGAGCGGCCAAGGGATCCTTCTCCTTCCCCTTATCAGCCAAGGCCGTGGGGGCTGAGGTTCAAGATGAGGAAGAGGCTGTTCAGCAGACACCAAGCCCCCAGCAGCTGGAAGTTCTGATAATGCTATCATGCCAAAAGTGAAAGGGGGGAGGGGGGGTGTGGAAGGGGAGAAAAAGCAAACAAACAACAAAATGCATGGAGAAGACAAAACAGAGGAGGTCAGTGCAGAGGTCCAAACTACAGCAGCAGTGAAGAAAAGCTTTCCCCACACCCAGCTCTTACCTCACCCCCTGCCCGGCGTGAATTGCTGATGGCTTGTCCAATCATCTCATAGATTTCAAGCTGCAAAGAGAACCAAAACCCAGGGCTAAACACCACACCAGGCCATCCACCAGCGGATAGAAGCTCCAGCTCCTTCCCAGCCCTCTTCTCCAGCCCCTTCCCCAGCTCTGTTCCCCAACAGCCTCTCTCCTGGTTACCTACACACTCTTGTGACTGAGGAAATTGTTCCTCATCTCCAAGCTAAACCTCCCAGCAAAGCCAAACCCAGGGCTAAACACCACACCAGGCCATCCACCAGTGAACAGAAGCTCCAGCTGCTCCCCAGCCCTCTTCTCCAGACCCTTCCCCACCTCTGTTCCCCAACAGCCTCTCTCTTGGTTACCTACACACTCTTGTGACTGAGGAAATTGTGCCTCATCTCCAAGCCAAACCTCCCAGCAAAGCCAAAACCCAGGGCTAACCACCACACCAGGCAACCAGAAAACCTCCCAAACACAAATGCAAGCTTGCCCTCTACAATTAACCACCTCATTCCACCCTTTGCCACCAAGACTGACCCCTAGAAAGGACAGGGAGAGACTGCAGCAATAGGAATTCTGCTGCACTTGCAGAGAAGGAATCAGAGAATGGCTTCAGTTGGAAAAGCTCTCTAAGAGCAACTCCAAACACCAACCCAGCACCACCATGGCCATCAAGCCACGGCCCCAAGTGCCATTGCTTGAACATCTCCAGGGATGGGGACTCCACCACCTCCCTGGGCAGCCTGTTCCAGTGCCTGACCACTCTTGTAGTGAGGAAATTGTTCCTCATCTCCAAGATAAACCTCCCCTGGCACAATGTCAGGCCATTTCCTCTCCTCCTATCACCTGACACTAGGGAGAAGAGCCCAACCCCCACCTCTCTCCAGCCTCCTTTCAGGGAGGTGTAGAAAGCCAGAAGGTCTCCCCACACTCTCCACCAGGCTCAACAACCTCAGCTGCTCCTCCCCAGCCCTGTTCTGCAGCCCCTTCCCCCAGCTGTGCTGCCCACCAGCCTCTCTCTGGGTTACTTACACACTTTTGTACAATGGTAGCAGCATCATTTTCATAATCTTCTTCTTTGGAGCTTGTGGAGCCAGTTCGTACCTGTTGAGTGCTGCCCACGTGCAGGATGGCCATGCAGGTTGCCACACTCACACCTGAGGGAAGGCAAGCAGGGCTGACACAGGGCTGCAAGGAGGCTGAAGGGACTGCAGCACTGCCTTCTGAGGAAAGCCTGAGAGCCCTGGGGGGTGGGGGTTAGTCTGGAGAGGAGAAGACTGAGAGAGGATTGATCAATGTCTAGAAATAGCTGAGGGCTGGGGGTGAAGAGGGAGGGGACAGGGACAGGCTCTGCTCAGCTGCACCTTGGGATAGGACAAGGGGCAATGGATTTAAACTCCAGCCCAAGAGGTTCCACCTCAACACAAGGAAGAACTTCTTCACTGGAGCAGGCTGCCCAGAGGGGTTGTGGAGTCTCCTTCTCTGGAGCCTTTTCAGCCCCATCCGGATGTGCTCCTGTGTGCCCTGTGCTGGATTCTCTGCTCCTGCTCTGCCAGGGGGGTTGGACTTGAAGATCTCCAGAGGTCCCTTCCCACCCCTAACACCCTGTGATCTGTGACCACTCTTCTGGCTATGCTATATGAGGGAAGACAGCACTGCCAGCTGTGCAGGATCAACCCCTAACATCCTGTGACCCTTGGATCCTGTGACATCCTTGTTAAGAGTCAAGTCTTGGGACTCAGTGTTGCCCAGCACATTAAACCAAGCTGCATGAAGCACACCCAGAAGCCTGATGGAGCTGGGAACACTCAACATTAGAGCTGACAAGATAACAAAGGCTTTCTGAAGTGCCCCCAGGTGAGGCAAATTCTGTCCCATAGAAAGCTGAGAAGAATGAAAGGAGGCAATGTGGTTACCCTGCAATCCAATACCACTTTGATAAAAGAGCCATGAAAATGGCTTCAGCTCCTTCAATTCCTACCCAGACCAATTCAACACTCAGGAGCCTGCTGTACTCAAACCACTCCTGGGAAATGAGGTTGGTTTGGGAGTGGGACCAATTCAGCTGAAGCCACAAGTGCTGCAGAGTGGGATGAGCATCAATAAAAAATCAGAGCAGAAAGGACAGGCTGTGCAGACTGAGTGGCTGAACCTCTTCTTGCTCTCAGGTGCTGAGAAGAGCATCTGCAGAAGGGATCAGAATTTCACTGCCACCAGAACAATTTCCACATGAACTCAGCCCCAGACTATGCAGCTCTCAACTTCAGGAGAAAGAAAGGGGCTGAGCCTCAAAAACAGAGCAAAAACGACTTGAAGCTCCAAAGAATCACAGGATCTTTTGTGGGTTGGAAAAGACCTCTGAGATCATGGGAGTCCAACAACCAGCAACCCAGCACCACCATGGCCATCAAACCTTGTCCCCAAGTGCCATGGCCACACATTTCTTGAACACCTCCAGGGCTGGGGACTCCAGCACCTCCCTGGGGACTCCAGCACCTCCCTGGGCAGCCTGTTCCAATCCCTGACCACTACTGCAGCAAAGAAATTCTTCCTCATGTCCAACCTAACCCTGCCCTGGCACAATTTCAGGCCATTTCCTCTCATCCTAACACCTGACACTAGGGAGGAGAGACCAACCCCCCACCTCTCTCCAGCCTCCTTTCAGGGAGGTGTAGAAAGCCAGAAGGTCTCCCCACACTCTCCACCAGGCTCAACAACCTCAGCTGCTCCTCCCCAGCCCTGTCTCCATCACCCAAGGCCACAGAGGGGTGGCAGCACAGCTCCCACTGAACCCAGCTCTCCCAGAGACCAGCAACCAGCCTTCCTCAACCCCACAGCAGCACAGAAAGTCCATTTTACCTGCATAGAGACAGCTGAGAGCAAGCACAGTGACATCCTGGAGCCGTGTGGGGGTCAGGGGCTCCAGCACAGGCAGGGAGAGAGTATCCAGCGCCATGGTCACATCGATGACCAGCGAATGAAACCTGTGGGCATGAGAAGTGGGGAGGAGGATCAGCAACACAGGGCTCACACCAGGCAGCTCACAGGGCAAGAGCAGCTCATCAGCTGATCCTGCACAGCTGGCTTCCCTCATATGGTGTAGCCAGAAGAGTGGTCACAGATCACAGGGTGTTAAGGGAGATCTTCAAGTCCAACCCCCCCTGGCAGAGCAGGAGCAGAGAATCCAGCACAGGTCACACAGGAACACATCCAGATGGGTCCTGAAAGTCTCCAGAAAAGGAGACTCCACAACCCCTCTGGGCAGCCTGTTCCAGGGCTCTGTGAGCCTCCCAGTGAAGAAGTTCTTCCTCCTCATGGTGAGGTGGAACCTCTTGGGCTGGAGTTTAAATCCATTGCTCATTGTCCTGTCCCAGGGTGCAGCTGAGCAGAGCCTGTCCCTGTCCCCTCCCTCTTCACCCCCAGCCTCAGCTATTTCTCGACGTTGATCAATCCCCTCTCAGTCTTCTCCTCTCCAGACTAACCCCCACCCCCCAGGGCTCTCAGGCTTTCCTCAGAAGGCAGTGCTGCAGTCCCTTCAGCCTCCTTGCAGCCCTGTGTCAGCCCTGCTTGCCTTCCCTCAGGTGTGAGTGTGGCAACCTGCATGGCCATCCTGCACGTGGGCAGCACTCAACAGGTACGAACTGGCTCCACAAGCTCCAAAGAAGAAGATTATGAAAATGATGCTGCTACCATTGTACAAAAGTGTGTAAGTAACCCAGAGAGAGGCTGGTGGGCAGCACACTGGGGAAGGGCTGCACAACAGGGCTGGGGAGGAGCTGGAGATTATATCCACTGCCCCTTCACCAAATCACCAAGGTTGGAAGAGGCCTCAAAGATCACCAAGTCCAACCTGGCACCACAGACCTCCTGACTAAACCATGGCACCAAGTGCCACATCCAAGCCCCTCTTGAACACCTTCAGGGATGGGGACTCCACCACCTCCCTGGGCAGCACATCCCAATGGCTAATGACTCTCTCAGTGAAGAACTTTCTCCTCACCTCCAGCCTAAACTTCCCCTGGCACAGCTTGAGACTGTGGCCTCTTGTTCTGCTGCTGGGTGCCTGCCTGGCAGAAGAGCCCAACCCCCACCTGGCTCCAACCTCCCTTCAGGGAGTTGCAGAGAGCAAGAAGGTCTCCCCTGAGCCTCCTCTTCTGCAGGCTGAACAACCCCAGCTCCTCAGCCTCTCCTCTCAGGGCTGTGCTCCAGACCCCTCCTCAGCTTTCTTGCCCTTCTCTGGACACCTTCAAGTCTCTCAATGTCCTTCTTAAACTGAGGAGCCCAGAACTGGACACAAGACTCCAGGTGTGGCCTAAGCAGTGCTGAGCACAGGGCACAATGACCTCCCTGCTCCTGCTGGCCACACAGTTCCTGATCCAGGCCAGGCCAGGCTGCCCTTGGCCTTCTTGGCCACCTGGGCACCTTTTGTGTCACTGGTTTCACAGGAGCAGTGCCACCTCCCATGGGGACAGGTAGGGGCAGGGTTAGAAGAGCCAGAGCTGGGAGCAGAACTGGGCTGCAGGCAGGGGCTGGAGGGAGCCTGGAGAGCCTGGAAAGAGCCTTGGGAGCCTGTAGGGAGCCCAGAGAGCCTGTGGGGAGCCTGTAGAGCTTGGAGGGAGCCTGGAGAGCCATTGGCCTTCTTGGCCTCCTGGGCACACTGCTGGCTCCTGTTCAGCCGGCTGCCCCATCCCAGAGCGCAAGCGCGCGGAGCCTGTCCCTCCCTTCCCGACTCCCACCCCTGAGATCTTTATGGACATTTCCTAGACCCCCTCTCAGTCTTCTCCCCTCCAGACTAAAAGCCCACCAGAAAGCAGTGGTGTGAGGCCCTTACCCGTTGCGGACAGCAGTGGCATCGGCCACCGTGGCTGGCATGATGAAGAAGGAGTTGGCCGACACCGCGTCCTGGAAGCGGTTGATGTAGCGCAGGAAGTAGGGCAGGTTCAGGCAGACCCTCAGCAGCTTCTCAGAGCCACCTGATAAACCAAAGCAAAGCAGTTCAGCAGTGGCAGCCTGGCTGCTCCTGGCAAAGCTGCTCAGCACAGCAGGTCGGAGTCGGCCCCTGTGCTCAGCACTGCTGAGGCCACACCTGGAGGCCTGTGACCAGCTCTGGGCTCCTCAGGTTAGGAAAGCTGTTGAGCTGCTGGAAGGTGTCCAGAGAAGGGCAAGAAAGCTGGGGAGGGGTCTGGAGCACAGCCCTGGGAGGAGAGGCTGAGGGAGCTGGGCTTGCTTAGCCTGCAGAAGAGGAGGCTCAGGGGAGACCTTCTTGCTGTGTCAAACTCCCTGCAGGGAGGTTGGAGCCAGGTGGGGGTTGGTCTCTTCTCCCAGGCACCCAGAACAAGAGGACACAGTCTCAAGCTGTGCCAGGGGAAGTTTAGGCTGGAAGTGAGGAAGAAATTCTTCCCTGAAAGAGGGACTGGCCAAGGGAATGTGCTGCCCAGGGAGGTGGTGGAGTCACCATCCCTGGAGGTGTTTAGGAAGACTGGATGAGGCCCTTGGTGCCAGGGTTGAGTTGATTAGATGGTGTTGGGTGACACATTGGACTTGCTGATCTCAAAGGTCTCTTCCAACCTGGTTTATTCTAGTCTAGTCTAGTCTAGTCTAGACTAATTGACTCTCTTCTCTCAGGCACCCAGCACCAGAACAAGAGGATACAGTCTCAAGCTGTGCCAGGGGAGGGTTAGGCTGGAGGGGAGGAGAAAGTTCTTCCCAGCAAGAGTTGTTGGCCATTGGGATGTGCTGCCCAGGGAGGTGGTGGAGTCCCCATCCCTGGAGGTGTTCAAGAGGGGCTTGGATGTGGCCCTTGGAGCCATGGTTTAGTTAGTCAGGATGTGTTGGGTGCCAGGTTGGACTTGATGATCTCTGAGGTCTTTTCCAACCTTATTGATTCTATGATAATATCCAACCTAGACCTCCCCTGGCAGAACTTCAGGCCATTTCCTCTTGTTCCATCACCTGATCCTAAGGAGAAGAAACCAAACCCCCACCTGGCTCCAACTTCCATTCAGGCAGTTGTAGAGAACAGTGAGGTCTCCCCTTCTCCAAGCTCAACACCCCCAGTTCCCTCAGTTGCTCCTCACCAGCCCTGCTCTCCAGCCCCTTCACCAGCTTCATTGCCCTTCTCTGGACACCTCCCACACCTCACCATACCTGAGGCAATAGCACAGGACCGGCTTACAAGACCTAAACCAGATGAAGTTTCCAGGCAGTGCTCCTAATGGGTGTCCCAAAGCTCTGTGTGCACATTGCCTTGCACACCAGCTCTGCTCACACCTGCTCAGTAACCCATCCTGGAGGCTGGTTTATGCTGGTTTTTTCCCCCCAGACCAAACCTCCTGCAGGTAAATCCACTCAGCTCATCTTTGCAATGAAGGAAACTACATTACAGCCACAACCTTCCTTCCAGTGCCTGAAAGGGGCTACAAGAAAGCCAGAAGGGACTTCTTCCAAGGGCTTGCAGTGATATAGAACAAGGGGGAATGGATTGATGTTTGAGGAGGGGAGATTTAGACTGGAGATTAGGAAGAGATTCTTTCCAGTGAGGGTGGGGAGACACTGAACAGGTTGCCCAGGGAGGTGGTGGATGTCCCTTCCCTGGAGGTGTTCAAGACTGAGCTGGATGAGGCCTTGAGCAACATGAGCTAGTGGGAGGTGTCCCAGCCCATGGCAGGGGGGTTGGAACTGGATGATCTTGAAGGTCTCTTCCAACCCAAACCCTTCCAGGGCTCTATGAACCTTCCTTGGGAACATCAGCATGCAACCCAGTGCATCCCTTAGGTCAGATGGTTTATTCCCATGCCAAGCTATCACACTGCAGAGCCTTTTGCTCCAGCACTCTTTCCTCCCCTCCCCCCCAGGGTTGGAAGCTGACTCTCACCAAGTTCTTGCAGGCTGGCTACATTCTGAGCAATGAATATGCTTTTGGTCTTTGCTGCAGAGCTTTGATCTGTGGAAGCTTGATCCTCACTTTCTCCTTCCACCTAAAAGCAAGCACACATCCACATGTCATGGAGGCATTAGGAATCCAAAGTGTGGCAGCAGAGCCTCCACACAGAGCTTTCAGTACTTCAGGAAGGTCTCTTTACACTTGTGCATCAAAACCCCCACCACTTCCAGCCCCTGTTTCCTTCCCTGCAGCAGGTTATGAGGGCTGAAATGCAGACCACTGCCCCTCTAGGGCTGTTTACCTGTGCCTCTGACATGATAGATGGTGATGATGAGACTCTAGGGTTGAAGACTGATGTCAACTGATTGAGGAAGTTCATCTGCACTTCTTTCTGCCTCAGCTCTGGGCTCACTGGGGAGGCCAGCTCCTTCTGATCCTCTACTGCAGGGGAAAACAGCACACCAGCATTTCACATCCCAACCCAGGAGGTTTTCTACCTCAAGTGCTGCAGGGGCAACAGCAGGAATCAAGCACCAACCATCAGAGAGGGTTTTGACGGTCTGAGGCAGCTTGGCTGACTTCATCATGGCTGTGAAGGTGATGATTTCAGTGCGGTCCAGGCGGCTGCAGCCCGTGCACAGCCCCTTGATCAGCAGGATGAGATGTTTCTGCACAGGAAAAGACAGCAAGGCACAGCTTCAGCCCTCTTCATTCCCATTAGTCCCTGACAGCCTTTACTCTCAGCTGCTGCAGCAAGAGCACTGCAAACTTTGAGTTAGTCAAGCTACTGCAGCCTGACAAATCCACCCTGACCTCAGCCCAAAGATTGTGGTGGCTCATAAGCTCCAGCACAGGAGGTTCCACCTCACCCCATGAGGAGGAACTTCTTCACTGGGAGGCTCACAGAGCCCTGGAGCCCAGGGAGGCTGTGGAGTCTCCTTCTCTGGAGCCTTTCCAGCCCCATCTGGATGCATTCCTGTGTGACCTGTGCTGGATTCTCTGCTCCTGCTCTGGCAGGGGGGGGTTGGACTGGATGACCTTCAGAGGTCCTTTCCAACACCTAACATCCTGTGAGGCTGTGATGAACTGCAGGTAATTCAGGTCACTAACACTGTCCCAGGTGCTTCTTGTGGAAAGAACATCTGGGAAAGCTCTCTCTCCCCTCTGGCACACTAAGGCTTAGAGCCACCTCTATCAGAGGCTACATTAGAGGAACACTTCTCCCATGCTTCTGCTTCCTGGAACAGGTTTGAGCCTAAAATACAGCTGGGGAAGAATCCAGCTTTGCAAACTGACCAAACAGGCAGCTGAAGAGCTTTGGCTGTTGCACAAAACCAAACCAGCCTGAAGGAAACTGCAGCAGATTCAGCTGAAATCTGCTCAAGCAAGGCTTCAGGCCCCCTTGGTTTTGGCTGAAATCCTGAGTAAGGAACACAGAGGGAAGACCCAGCAGGTGTCAGGCTCTAGTGAACCACTGAAGGACTTCAATAGTTTTAGTTCATGGAACATTAGAACAAATATTTCAAATCTTAGGCCTCTGGGGAGACCTAACAGCAGCCTTCCAGTACCTGAAGGGGGTCTGCAAGAGGAATGGAGAAAGACTGTGTACAAAGCTCTGTGGTGACAGGACAAGGGGCAATGGCTTCAAACTACAGAAGAGCAGGTTTAGATTGGATGTGAGGAACAAGTTCTTTCCTCTGAGGGTGGTCAACACTGGAACAGGTTGCCCAGGGAGGTGGTTGGGGCCCTATCCCTAAAGATATTCAAGGTGAGGCTGGACAGGGCCCTGAGCAACCTGATCCAGGTGGGGATGTCCCTGCTGAGTGCAGAGGGGGTTGCACTGGATGACCTTTGGAGATCCCTTCCAACCCAAACCATTCTGACTCCTTGGGGTTGATAATTTCAAGGGTTGAGGTAGGGTTGAGCCTGGAGAAGAGAAGGCTCCAGGGAGACCTTAGAGCTGCATTTCAATACCTGAAGGGGACCTCCGGGCAGGCTGGGGAGGGACTGTTGAGGCTGTGGGGATAGGGTGAGGGGCAATGGGTTGAGACTGGGGCAGGGGAGATTTAGGTTGGACATCAGGAGGAGGTTCTGCACAGTGAGAGTGTGGTTGAGGCCCCATCCCTGGAGACATTGAAGAACAGACTCCATGTGGCCCTGACCAACCTGATCCAGGTGGGGATGTCCCTGCTGAGTGCAGAGGGGGTTGCACTGGATGACCTTTGGAGGGGCCTCCCAAACCCAGACCATTGTATGAGTCTGTGCTTAGAGGCCAAAGGGCATCTCTGCTAGCCCCCAGGGTGACAGCCAGTGCTCACCTGTGACACAGCACAAGCTTCATCGGGGTTCTCCAGGCGCAGCAGCGAGAACTCGATCAGGACCTTACAGGCTGCCGCCACCGACTGCAGCTGGTTCCTGGGGACTGCAAAAAGCAGATGCCTGTGCTCAGTACAGGCTTCAGAACCCTTCAGGGGAAGATATTCTTCATGCTTTCCACACAGCAGAGCTCAGGCTCATTGAAATGTAACCCCAGAGACGTCAGGAAGGTAAGGATGACACTTCCTCCCCAGACGAGGCAATGCAGGTACAACGGCTTCCCCAGCAGCAGCATTTTGACACTGACAGAGGCACTGAGGAAGAAGTTGACTAACCCCTCTATTATTATCACTCTTTTTTTTTCTTTGCTGAAATTGCCCAATTCTGTCAGTCAGGATGACAGGAAACATTCTGAGTCACAATGTTTGGATCATGAATTCCAGTGCAGCAGCAACAGAAAACCGCCGAAGAACAACCTCAACATCCGGGAGGCAGACTTCAGCTCCTTGGTTTCCCCCCCCCGAAGGATTCAGGCCCCATGAATATGCAGCCAGAGTGGCAGTGCTGCCCAGGATGTGGGGACCAAGCACACCTGCTGACAGGCTCCCTTTCCAGCTGGGATTGAAATTCTGCCAGCACAACAAGCAGCAGTGCTGGCATCCTGAGCCATGCCTTAAGGTCACCCAGCGAGGGCTCTTGAGACACGTGAGAAGAAGAACAGTTCTGGGTGGCTTTTAGTACATCCAAGCAACAACTGAAGGGAAGTAAAGGATGGGGAACACTTACTCAGACCACACACAGTAGTGATGTAATGAGTAGAAAGTGCAACAAAGGAGGAGTAGAAGGGCTCATACTGTTTGTCGTGGTGGAGGATCTCAGACTCGCTGCAAGGGGAGAACAAGAGATGTGTGTCAGCTGCATGCAGCACCACCACACCACCTCACACCCAGCAAGGCCATGGAAATCAATTAAAAAGGCAAGATCATTAAAATCACATCTTCTTTCCACATCAGAGCTTTGAGAAGAGCATCTCAGGGTCGAGTTCATAGAATCAAAAAGGTGGGAAATGACCTCAGAGCTCAGCAAGTCCAACCCGGCACCCAGCACCTCCTGACGGCTAAACCATGGCTCCAAGGGCACATCCAAGCCCCTCTTGAACACCTCCAGGGATGGGGACTCACCACCTCCCTGGGCAGCACATCCCAAGGGCCAATTACTCCTTCTGGGAAGAACTTTCTCCTCACCTACAGCCTAAACCTCCCCTGGCACAGCTTGAGACTGTGGCCTCTTGTTCTGGGTGCCTGGGAGAAGAGACCAACCCCAGCTGGCTCCAACCTCCCTTCAGGGAGCTGGAGAGAGCAGAAGGTCTCCCAGGAGCCTCTTTCTGCAGGCTAAGCAAGCCCAGCTCCCTCAGCCTCTCCTCCCAGGGCTGTGCTCCAGACCCTCCCCAGCTTGTTGCCCTTCTCTGGACACCTTCCAGCAGCTCAACAGCTTTCCTGACCTGAGGAGCCCAGAACTGGACACAGGACTCCAAGTGTGGCCTCAGCAGTGCTGAGCACAGGGCACAAGGACTTCCCTGCTGTCTGCTGGCCACACTCTTCCTGCTGCAGGCCAGGATGCCCTTGGCCTTCTTGGCCCCTGGGCACACTGCTGGCTCCTGTTCAGCTGCTGTCAACCACTCCCCCCAGGTCCCTTTCTGCCTGGCTGCTCTCCAGCCACTCTGCCCCCAGCCTGTAGCACTGCCTGGGGTTGTTGTGCTGCATCAGCATCAGCAGGGCTCTCCCAGCATCAGCAGGGCTCTCCACACAGGGAAGTGAAGGAGGCAATTCCCTCACTGTCAGTGTTTCTCCTTCCCACCCTCAACAGGTCAGCTCCTTTACAAGCACTCTCCCAGCCAGAGGTTCATTAACCTTTAAGTTATTCTCAACTTGGCTGCCCAGGAAGCCTGGACTGTTTGTTCAGCTAAGGCTAGGCAGGCTGTGCCAGGGCTGGAGCACAGACACTGCCTTTCTGCCCAGGCACCAAGACAGCTGAGTTCATGAAATCCTGCAAAAGAGAAGGAGCAAAACAATTGCATAACAACAACAAATCCACAACAGCAGCATCTGCAGAGGGCTGGGGAGCAAGGAAGAGTTTTGGCAGGTAGCACACAGAAGAGAGAAATGCATCCACTGTAGTTAGCCTCCTGGGTAGAGGCTTCAGGGATCTGCTCTGTTCCACCCCACAAAGCAAACCAACACAGACCTCCTCAGAGTGAGTGAAAGTTGAATGCCAACTTGAACCAAAGCAGAGATTGTAAAGCAAAAGATCCCCAACCCACAGAAAATGAAACCCCATGAGGCTTGTGGCCAAGGACACATCTGGGCAGGCTGGGCAGGACTGGCTGGGGAGCAGCCCTGAGGAGAGAGCTTGGGGGTGCTGGGGGAGGAGAAGCTCCCAGGAGCTCTCAGGGTGCACTTGCAGCCCAGAAAGCCAATAGAGCTGGGCTGCAGCAGGAGAAGTGTGGCCAGCAGGGCAAGGGAGGGGATTCTCCCCCTCTGCTCAGCCCTGCTGAGACCCCACCTGGAGTACTGCCTCCAGGTCTGGAGCCCCTATGACAAGAGGGATCTGGAGGTGCTGGAAGGTGTCCAGAGCAGGGCCAGGAGGAGGAGCAGAGGGCTGGAGCTGCTCTGCTGTGAGGACAGACTGAAGGAGTTGGGGCTGTTCAGGCTGGAGAAGAGAAGGCTCCCAGGTGACCTCATTGTGGCCTTCCAGGATCTGAAGGGGGCTACAAGAAGGCTGGGGAGGGACTTTTCAGGCTATCAGGGAGTGATAGGACTAGGGGGAATGGACTGAAGCTGGAAGTGGGGAGATTCAGGCTAGATGTGAGGAGGAAGTTCTTGCCCATGAGAGTGGTGAAGCCCTGGAATGGGTTGTGCAGGGAGGTGGTTGAGGCCCTGTCCCTGGAGGTGTTTAAGCCAGGCTGGATGAGGCTCTGGCCAGGCTGATCTAGTGGGGGTGTCCCTGCCCATGGCAGGGGGGTTGGAACTGGCTGATCCTTGTGGTCCCTTCCAACCCTAACTGAAACCATGAAACTATGAAACTAACTATCTACCTGATGCTCAGAAAACAACACCTTAAAAGCTGCTGCAGTGTCACCAAAACCTGAAGGCAACCACCCCAAGAACAGAAATAGCTCTCTGGAGCCAGCTCTACCTTGGAGTCTTCCTGCAAAGAACCTCAGGGATGTGGACACCTCTCTACTGAATACTTAAATTACTGCCTTTCACCTTTGCTGTGATGTGTAGGGGCAAGAAGAACAGATTAAACAACTCAACTTCACCAGCTGCTTCACCTCTCAAGCCACAATCTTCTCCACCTCTGGCAAGAGTTTATTCCTGGGGTAAGAGGCAGGGAGCAGAGGGCCCTGGTCCATCACAGTGTGCTAACCCAATGAAAGATGCCCTCCCTCAACTGTGGCAATGACAGCACTGTGCAGAGCCAGCAAAAGGAGACCATGTCCCCCTTGAGCCCACTTCACAGAATCCCACAGTGCCAGGTTGGAAGGGACCCCAAGGACACCTGGTCCCAACCTTGCTAGGTGGTAGGGAGCTGCAAGGAGCTGGCCCAGCACCCTGCCAAGCTGAGGCTTAGAACTGCCCCATCTAGGGGAACACACTGCTTCCCTGGGAGATGATTTGTGTCCAGTTCTGGGCTCCTCAGTTTAAGAAGGATATTGAGAGACTGGAAGGTGTCCAGAGAAGGGCAAGGAGGCTGGGGAGGGGTCTGGAGCACAGCCCTGGGAGGAGAGGCTGAGGGAGCTGGGCTTGCTTAGCCTGGAGAAGAGGAGGCTCGGGGAGACCTTCTTGCTCTCTGCAACTCCCTGCAGGGAGGTTGCAGCCAGGTGGGGGTTGGTCTCTTCTCCCAGGCAGGTACCCAGCCCCAGAACAAGAGGACACAGCCTCAAGCTGTGCCAGGGGAAGTTTAGGCTGGGGGTGAGGACAAAGTTCTTCACACAAAGAGGAATTGGCCAGGGGAATGTGCCACCCAGGGAATCCCCATCCCTGGAGGTGTTCAAGAGGGGCTTGGATGTGGCACTTAGTGCCATGGTTCAGTTGTCAGGAGGTGCTGGGTGCCAGGTTGGACTTGCTGAGCTCTGAGGTCTTTTCCAACCTTATTGATTTATGCTTCTATGCCAGGAGAAAATGGCAGCTCCTCAGTACCACCCTGCTGTCCCACACACAATGCTCATGAGGTGTAAGAACACAGAGGTGCAGAGACCAGAAGACAGGGGATTTGATCTGGACTGGGCATTAAGAGGCTTGAGTTGCAATAGAAGAAGTCCTGGGCTTCTGATGGCAGGGAAAAGTGGAAGGCATTTGGCAGCTACTCATCAAACCCTTGCCCAGAAATTCAGACAGAAACCAGCAGCTTCACCTGCAGAGGTGCTGGAGGGTTTACTCTGCACTGCCTTTTTGACCAGTGCATTGTGGTTTATGGCTCTCCAATGAAGGTTTGCTTCCCAAGGAAACTCATCACTCCACCAAGGGAGAAGCCTCCACGTCAATAGCAAATGTAACACCTCAGCAGCAACCACCTCCTCCTTCCTCAGTTCTGCTTCAAATCCAAACAGGCTGGAAAATAGACCTATTAAGGCGCAGCACAAAGGCAGCCTCCTCCTGACAAGGCACAGCAGCAGGTGCAGCTCTCCCCCTGTTACAAACCCCCTCCCCTGCAAACCACTCTCACAGACGCTCTGAGTCGTGGTCCCCTTCAGCTGTGCCTTTCCACATCAGCATTTCCACACTTTATGTCAAAGCAGAGGCCCAGGCTACCAACTCTTGAACAGAGCTGTGAGCAGGGCAACTCCAGGAGCTGGCTGATGCTTAAATTAGAATCACAGAGTTGCCAGGGTGGGAAGGGACCTCAAGGATCATCCAGTTCCAAGCCCCCTGCCATGGGCAGGGACACCTCCCACCAGCCCAGGTTGCTCAAGGCCCATCCAGCCTGGTCTTAAAATCTCTAAGTGTCAGCAACAACTGGAATCATAGAACCCTAGAATGGGCTCAGGTTGGAAGGGAGACCTCAGAGATCATCTACTCCAAGCCCCCTGCCATGGGAGGATTTGGCTGTTCAGGCAGCATTTCATGAACCCCCTGGACACCACATCCTTGCTTTAGCTTCTCAGCACTGGAGTTTTGGGCACTGTTCTCGTTCATAGATCCACAGAATGGGTTGGGTTGGAAAGGACCTTCAAGATCATCCAGTTCCAAGCTCCTGCTATGGGCAGGGACACCTCCCACCAGCCCAGCTTGCTCAAGGCCTCATCCAGCCTGGCTTTGAACACCTCTAGAGAAGGGCCACCCACAACCTCCCTGGGCAGCCTGTGCCAGAGTCTCACCACCTTCACACTGAAGAACTTCTTCCTCATCCCAGTCTAACCTGCTCTCTCTCAGCTTCAAAACCATTCCTCCTGCCCTCTCTCCAGACACCCTCATGAAAAGTCCCTGCAGCGCTTCCTGCAGGCTGTCTTCAGGTATTGGAAGCAGCTCTAAGGTCCCTCCCCCGCGAGTCTTCTTTTCCAGACTGACCACCCCCAGCTCCCTCAGCCTGTCCTCACAGCAGAGCTGCTCCAGCCCTTGGGTCACCTTTGTGGCCTCCTCTGGACTCTCTCCAACAGCAAACAGCAACATCAGAGACTTTGCTGTCATTGCACCAGGTCCATTTAGCATGAAATGCAGGCCTTGTGGGGATGGTGTCAGCAAACAGCCTCACTACAAGGCTAACCCCCTTCTAAAAATAAGTGGAAGGGTTAAAATATTGAGATTAGGAACCTAAAGATAGGTATTTGTTTCATCACAGGAGAGCAGAGCTCCAAGCACAATGCAGCCTATCTTCTAGCCTCTGTGATTTGCCACATCTCATACACCAAGGCATGAAATCAAAGTCCTGCAAGCCTCCACAGGCCTTGTGCTCACATCAGCTCCTGCTGGGCGTGAAATTGCAGTCAGCAGCAGGCACACAACTCACACCTCCGGGCAGTGCTGCTTCAGGCAACAAACTGCTGTCTCAAGATGGAACCATTGCCCTCACTAACAGAGGAGACACAGCCCTCTCCAAGCCAAGCTCATCCACTTCAGTGTTTCTGTGATATCCTTCTCCTCAACACCCAATAATTAGCTGTAGGCAAGCAACAGCAGAGCTCTGCAAGGACAAGCAAAGATGAAGTGGTCCCTAAAAGAAAGGTTAGCCTCCAGACTGCCCAAATTTTGAGACAGGCAGGTTTCAAGTGAATCACATCTCTATGGGCACAGGCACAGAGTGCTAACTGGAAGTGATTTCTTTGTGCACTCAGCCATCCCTACTGAACAATCACAGAATCATAGAATCAATGAGGTTGGAAGAGACCTCAGAGCTCAGCAAGTCCAAACCAGAACCCAACACCTCCCTGAGCTAAACCATGGCTCCAAGGGCCACATCTAAGACATTTTTGAACACCTAAGGGATGGGGACTCCATCACCCCCTGGGCAGCACATTCTAATGGCCAATCTCTCTTGCTGGGAAGAGCTTTTCTCACCTCCAGCCTATACTTCCCTGGCACAGCTGAGACTGTGTCCTCTTGTTCTGGGGCTGGGTACCTGCCTGGCAGAAGAGACCAACCC
>JAAWVA010000038.1:114973-141760 GCA_015227895.2 Colaptes auratus | reverse complement strand
TGGGGCTGTGGCCGCTCCAGGTGGGGCTGTAGCCAGTGGAGCTGGGGCTGTGGCCGCTCCAGGTGGGGCTGTAGCCAGTGGAGCTGGGGCTGTGGCTCGCTCCAGCTGGGGCTGTAGCCAGTGGAGCTGGGGCTGTGGCCGCTCCAGGTTGGGCTGTAGCCAGTTGAGCTGGGTTGTAGCCGCTCCAGGTCGGGCTGTAGCCAGTGGAGCTGGGGTTGTAGCCGCTCCAGGTCGGGCTGTAGCCAGTGGAGCTGGGGCTGTAGCCGCTCCAGGTCGGGCTGTAGCCAGTGGAGCTGGGGCTGTAGCTGCTCCAGCAGGGGCTGTAGCCAGTGGAGCTGGGGCTGTGGCGTGCTCCAGCTGGGGCTGTAGCCAGTGGAGCTGGGGCTGTGGCTGCTCCAGCTGGGGCTGTAGCCAGTGAAGCTGGGGCTGTGGCTGCTCCAGGTGGGGCTGTAGCCAGTGGAGCTGGGGCTGTAGCCACTCCAGCTTCTCCTTTTTCCTTCCCAGCCGTGAGACCTTCGATTTCGACGACGACTGCGACAGTCTGACGTGGGAGGAGAACGAGGAGACCTTGCTTCTGTGGGAGGACTTCACCAACCGCAACCCTTCCATCGACCTCCAAGGCGAGGTGAGCTGCTCTCCCTTGTTCCCTCCACCCTTCCTCTGCAGAAACCACATCCCTCAGCAGCTCTTGCAGCCATCTGAGCCCTGGGATATTTGAGTGGTGATTTAGCTTTGCCACGCCAAGCTTCCTTTGATTTCTCAAATCCTCTTAGTGCTTTCTCTCTGTGGCTGCTTTTCAGCCCCTGCAAGCACTTTTATTTACCAACCTTCAATTCTTCTGCTCCTTCGAACTGAGGGTTTGGAAGGACCAAGTGAGTGGCTGAAGATCCAGCATGTCTCAGTGCTCCAGGAGCATCTCACAACCTGTCTCACCCAGAGCAATCCTTTCTCCATGTCCTGTTGCTCCAGGAACATCACACAACCTGTCTCACCCAGAGCACCCCATGAGGGTGGTGAGAGACTGGCACAGGTTGCCCAGGGAGGTGGTGGAAGCCTCCTGCCTGGAGGTGTTTGCAGCCACGCTGGAGGTGGCTGTGAGCAACCTGCTGCAGTGTGAGGTGGACAGGCTGGAGAGAAGGGCAGAGTCCAACAGGATGGCATTCAACAAGTCCAAGTGCCAGGTGCTGCACTTTGGCCACAGCAACCCCAGGCAGTGCTACAGGCTGGGGTCAGAGTGGCTGGAGAGCAGCCAGGCAGAAAGGGACCTGGGGGTAGTGGTTGACAGCTGGCTGAACATGAGGCAGCAGTGTGCCCAGGGGTCCAAGAAGGCCAAGGGCAGCCTGGCCTGCAGCAGGAAGAGTGTGGCCAGCAGGAGCAGGGAAGTCCTTGTGCCCTGTGCTCAGCCCTGCTTAGGCCACACCTGGAGTCCTGTGTCCAGCTCTGGGCTCCTCATGTTTAGGAAGCTGTTGAGGTGCTGGAAGGTGTCAGAGAAGGGCAAGAAAGCTGGGGAGGGGTCTGGAGCACAGCCCTGGGAGGAGAGGCTGAGGAGCTGGCTTGCTTAGCCTGCAGAAGAGGAGGCTCAGGGGAGACCTTCTTGCTCTCTGCAACTCCCTGCAGGGAGGTTGGAGCCAGGTGGGGGTTGGTCTCTTCTCCCAGGCAGGCCCCCAGCCCCAGAACAAGAGGACACAGTCTCAAGCTGTGCCAGGGGAGGTTTAGGCTGGAGTTAGGAAGAATTCTTCCCAGCAAGAGAGATTGGCCATTGGGATTTTCTGCCAGGAGGTGGTGGAGTCCCATCCCTGAGGTGTTCAGATGGCTTGGACGTGGCCCTTGGAGCCATGGGTTATTCATGAGGTCTGTGGTGCCAGGTTGGACTCGATGATCTTTGAGGTCTCTTCCAACCTTGGTGGTTCTGTGATTCTGTGTCCCTGCCCATAGCAGGGGGGGTTGGAACTGGCTGATCCTTGAGGTCCCTTCCAACCCTGACAACCCTGTGGAATAATCCTGCCTGCTGCCCCTGTCCCTGCAGTGCAGAGCTGCTGAGGCAGCAGCCTCCTGCCCGTTGTCCTGCGCTGGGGTCTGCCTTCATTTCCAGGCTCCCCGTTTGTGCCTCGCCCGGCGCGGGCTGGAACTGCAGCGATCCCTCCCCAGTGCTGGGGGCTGCAGCGCTGCCTTGTGGAGCAGGGAGGGTGGCAGAGCGCTGAGATGCAGCCCATGTGCTGGAATTAAGCGGCAGGCCGATTTGCATAGGTGGCCTGGGGCAGCTGTCGGGGAGCGGCGCCCGACTCAGCCCCTTCCCCCGCGCCGCAGCTCGAGGCTTTAAGCAGCTTAAATCCTCCTAAATGAAAAAATTTATCCAGGCAGGGTAGATTTGGCTTGTAGATGGAGGTGCAGAATAAAGACTGCTCCTTCTGTGCCTGGTCTTTAGCACAGTGCTTTACATGCCTGAATCTGCCTTCCGCTGGCTTTATTCCTTTTCAAGTCCTTACGCGCTGCCCCAGCCACCTCCTCT
Organism: Colaptes auratus; assembly: GCA_015227895.2. Classification (NCBI taxonomy): domain Eukaryota; kingdom Metazoa; phylum Chordata; class Aves; order Piciformes; family Picidae; genus Colaptes; species Colaptes auratus. The sequence goes on along the minus strand of JAAWVA010000038.1, from coordinate 139,251 downwards.
CCGTGACCTCCCTCCTTAAAGCCCTTCTGCATATAAAAGGATCAGTGGAATGAGTCTTGTAACTCCAGGCTGGTTAGCCTGATGCTGCTACCAAGGTAGGGTCCTGATAAAGCTGCCTCAGATGTGGCCCAAGGATGGGGGGGTGGGGGGGAGTGAGGGAAACGTAATTAACGTTGAACGAAATGGATGATAATTTCCTCTGGAGGAGAAGGTAGGCAGCTAAGAACACGAAAGAGAACAATGAGGCTGTTCCAGGCTCTTTGTGGCAGCATGAAATAGTGCTGGGTGGGGTGGGGTTGCTTTTGGAGCCCAGGCTGTGCTTGGCAATCCAAATGATAACAGGGTGGGGGGCTGTTGTCTGCCAGGATGGCCCCTCCGGGCCAGAGCACGTCCTCCTGTGGGCTGTGTTTCATCAGGAGGGTGCTGGAGTCAGCTGGCTTCAGCCAGCAGGCAAGGGAAGAATTTCAATGGGGAAGGCTGCGTGCAGAGCATACCTGTGAGGTGAGGGAGGCTGAAAGGACTTGAGAGCACAAAGCTGTCATTGGAAAATGACAATTCCAGCATGGAGTGGTGGGGGGCAAGGCAGTGCTGAGAGCAGTTACAGAGTATCGCAGTGTGATCAGGCTCGGCTCGTTGGCATGCGTCAGGTAGCGGTGTTTAATTGCTGGGGCCTTCCTTGATGAGAGGCTTTATCTGTGTGTGCACAAAGCCCTGTTCCCTGCTGCAAAAATGTTCCCTGGTGTGCCAGTCTGAAGGAGCAGAGCATCCCTTGTCTGTGTAAGACTGTCTCAAACAAATCCTGGCTGAAAGAGCACGGCAACCTGCTGCATTCCTGAGTGAGGTTAGGCAAGAAAATCTTCAGCCTGCCTCTGAATTCCTCCTCAGCTTCTGGTTAATTCTTTCTGTCTTCCTTTCCCCCACAGGAAGAAAACCTGGGGAACTTGATCCACGAAACAGAGTCTTTCTTTAAAACCAGAGACAAAGAATACCAAGAAACAATAGGGCAGATAGAGGTAAGGCAAAGGGATCCTGATGATATCAAAGCATGCAGGGTGGTGTGGTCTGGTGTACCCAGGGAGGAAGGATGGAAAGCTGCACATCTAAGAAGACAAAAGCATTTTCCTTTGCCATACCCTGGGGGTTATTTCTAAAGAGCACTCTCCACAAAGCACTATGATTGAGTAAGCAGAGAAGCATAGAATCAGCAAGGTTGGAAAAGACCTCAAAGATCAGCAAGTCCAACCTGTCGCCACAGACCTCATGACTACTAGACCACGGCACCAAGTGCCACATCCAAGCCCCTCTTGAACACCTCCAGGGATGGGGACTCCACCACCTCCCTGGGCAGCACATCCCAGTGGCCAACAACTCTCTCTGTGAGAACTTTCCTTCTCCTCCTCCAGCCTAAACCTCCCCTGGCACAGCTTGAGACTGTGTCCTCTTGTTCTGGTGCTGGCTGCCTGCCTGGGAGAAGAGACCAACCCCCACCTGGCTCCAACCTCCCTGCAGGGAGTTGCAGAGAGCAAGAAGGTCTCCCCTGAGCCTCCTCTCTTCTCCAGGCTAAGCAAGCCCACTCCCTCAGCCTCTCCTCCCAGGGCTGTGCTCCAGACCCCTCCCCAGCTTTCTTGCCCTTCTCTGGACACCTTCCAGCAGCTCAACAGCTTTCCTGACCTGAGGAGCCCAGAGCTGGACACAGGACTCCAGGTGTGGCCTAAGCAGTGCTGAGCACAGGGCCCAATGACTTCCCTGCTCCTGGCTGGCCACACTCTTCCTGATGCAGGCCAGGATGCCCTTGGCCTTCTTGGCCACTTGAATCATTTAGGCTGGAGAAGACCTTTAAGAGGGGAGATTCAGACTGGAGATGAGGAAGAAATTCTTTAGAATGAGGTTGGTGAGACACTGGAACAGGCTGCCCACGGAGGTTCTTCCCCCCCTCTCCTTCTCTCTTTTCCCCCCCTCTCCTTCTCTCTTTCCCCCCCTCTCCTTCTCTCTTTCCCCCCCCTCTCCTTCTCTCTTTCCCCCCCTCTCCTTCTCTCTTTCCCCCCTCCTTTCTCTCTTTCCCCCCCCTCCTTCTCTCTTTCCCCCCCCCCCCTCCTTCTCTCTTTCCCCCCCCCTCCTTCTCTCTTTCCCCCCTCTCCTTCTCCTCTTTCCCCCCCTCTTTCTCTTGCACATCCACCATCACTCTGGGAAAGGCTTTACAAGCCGTGGCCTTGGAGGTTGCCAGCCACGACAGCTGTAGCTTCTCAGTCTCTTTGCCCTGCCCAGAATATGCTCTCATTAATTACTGCAGACAAACAAGATGCCAAGAAGCAGAACAAGGAAAATCCAAACAAAACCCAAACAATCTCAGGCTGCTGAGCTCTTGATTACAACAGGCTCCCCGAGCTCCTGAATACGTTGGCACTACACAGCACTGAGGTTGAATACATGTTGTGTGGATGGTCTGGTTTGGATCTGGGCAGCTTTAGCACCCTCACCACTATGTAAGATGGAGTGGAGCTGGGAGGGAAGCTGCTAGCAACTTGCCTTAGGCTGATTATTTCCTCTCCTTTCTTCCAGCTGGAACTGGCCACGGCCAAGAGCGACATGAATCGGCACCTCCATGAATATATGGAAATGTGCAGCATGAAAAGAGGCCTGGATGTGCAAATGGAAACCTGTAGGAGGCTTATCAAAGGCTCTGCTGACAGGTAAGAGGAGAATTACCACTCTGCCCTGGGGGGGGGTGCTGCCAGAATGTGTTTTGCTCTTGTTTCCTGCCAAGTTGTTTTAAAGGCGATGGAATCGTTGAGTCATTCAGGTTGGAAAAGGCCCTTTGAGATCATCAGCTCCAACCATTCACCCTAGGAAGAGACTGGATGGGGTGCTCAGTGCCATGGTTTAGTTGATCAGATGGTGGTGGGTGATAGGTTGGACTTGATGATCTCAAAGGTCTCTTCCAACCTGATAATTCTATTCTACTCTACCCTACTCTACCCTACTCTACTCTATTTTATTCTACTCTATTTTATTCTACTCCACTCTACCCTACCCTACTCTACTCTACCCTACCCTACTCTACTCTACCCTACCCTACTCTACTCTACCCTACCCTACTCTACTCTACTCTACCACTAAACCATATCTAAATGAGCTTTAAACCCCTCCAGGGATGGTGACTCCACCACCTGCCTAGGCAGCCTGTTCCAATGTTTGACCACTCTTTCAGTCAAACCTTTTTCCTCAATCTAAATCTGGCCCACTGCAGCTTGAGGCCTTTCCCTCATGTCCTTTCACTAGTCACCTGGGAGAAGAGACCAGTACCCACCTCTCTTTATTGTCCTCTTGGCAGTTGTAGAGGGCAGTAAGATTTCCTCTCAGCCTCCACTTCCTCACACTAAACAGTCCCAGTTCCCTCAGCCACTCTTCATAAGACTCATTCTCTAGGCCCTTCCCCAGCTTAGCTGCTCCTTTTTGTACTTTGCAATAGAATCCTCAGGTTGGAAGGGACCTCAGAGATCATCTGCTCCTACCCCCCTGCCATGGGCAGGGACGCCTCTCATCTAGCCTCAGCTGCTCAAGGCCTCATCCAACCTGGCCTTGAACACCCCCAGGGAGGAGACATCCACAACCTACCCTGGCAGCCTGTTCAGAGTCTCACCACCCTCATACTGAAGAACTTCTTCTTCAGCTCCAGTCTAACCCTGCTGTCCCTCAGCTTTAAACCATTCCCCCTTGTCCTGTCTCTGGACACCCTCATGAACAGTCCCTCTGCAGCCTTCCTGCAGGATCCCTTCAGGTGCTGGCAGGCAGCTCTGAGGTCCCCCTGGAGCCTTCTCCTCTCCAGGCTGAACACCCCCAGCTCCCTCAGCCTGTGCTCACAGCAGAGCTGCTCCAGCCCTTGGAGCATCTTTGTGCCCTCTTCTGGACTTGCAAAGCTTTGTCCTTTAGAGAATCTTACTTTGCTCAGGATCATGTAGCAGTCTTAAAAGGAACCCTGTAACAGCATGTAAGGTCATGAACACATCAGAGTTTAACAAAGATCTGCTGATACAACAAAAGGCTACAGAGAAGATCAGAACAAGAGGACACAGTCTCAAGCTGTGCCAGGGGAGGGTTAGGCTGGAGGTGAGGAGAAAGTTCTTCCCAGCAAGATGAATTGGCCATTGGGATGTGCTGCCCAGGGAGGTGTGGAGTCCCCCATCCCTGGAGGTTTTAGGAAGAGCCTGGCTGAGGCACTTGTGCCATGTTGAGCTGATCAGATGGTGGCTGGGTGATAGGTTGGACTCGATGACCTCTGAGGTCTTTTCCAACCTGGTTCATTCTATTCTCTTTGCTTTTTTGTGGTTTTTTTTTTGGGGGGGTTGTTTTTTGTGGTCTGAGCCTTTCTCTGAATCTTCCCTCCCACTTCCAGGAACTCTCCATCTCCCAGCTCTGTAGCCAGCAGCGACTCAGGAAACACAGACGAATTCAGGACGAGCTGGACAGAGAGACGGACGTGGAGCCCATGGTCAGCTGATACGTGGCTGGAGCATTCTCCAGCGGAAAGGAAAGACCCAAGAGCAGAAAACAGTAAACTCATTGTGGGGAGGGGGGGTGGGGGAGGAACAGAAGGAAAACCAACCAGACAGACCCCCCCCTCCAACCCCCCCCCACCAAAGGAGAAACAAACACACAGAGACTTCTGAAAGTCCTTGCACAGGGTTTCCGAGGACTCGTTCCTCCACGCACCCTTCCCCTCCCCACCCCACCCCAGGATTGGTGCTGTAAATTTCTATTGTTCTACAGATCACAGATGTTCAGAGGAAAAACAAACCAACAAACCATGGTGGTTTAATTGTGCCTTTGCCCCAAGCTGAGCCACTTTGAGCTCCAGTGAAATATTCATAGCAAGTGGTTTTATATATATATATGTGTGTGTGTCTATATATATATATATATATATATAAAAGTATTGAAATGCAGCCTGGTAGCAGCAGAGGAGGGTGCTGCAAAAGGCTCTGGGTACTTTCAAGAAGCTCCTGGGTTTCTTGGGCTGCTGCACTGATTGGCCAAAAAAAAAGTAGAAAGGGACCCTGGCAAACTGAGCAATGAACCCAGTGGGGGTCCAGTCACCGTTGCCAGACACCAGAGCGGCTCCAGATTGAGCTGTGTGAACGCTGCTAAAATCACAGCAGGTTCACAGACAGAGGGGGGTGTTGGGGTTTGGGTATTTTTTTTTTGGGGGGGTGTGGGGGAAATTGAAAAGAATCCCCAAACCTAAGGAATTCCTTCCTCTTTCCAGCTGAAGGAGTTTGGCAAGAAGTAGGTCCAAGCTTTCTGCTCGACTCCAGGGCTCGAAGCAGCAGGTCTCAGCTGGGTGGCAAAGCAGGTGGCCAAAGGGGAGAAAGGGTTGAGTGGGGTGGGACTGTCACTGATAAACTACTATGCAAAACAAAACAAAAGCTGGCCTTATTTATGTGGAATGTTTGGTCCCTGCTGGGCTACACTTCTCTGGTGGGGAAAGGAAAGCTCAAGAAGAAAAACAAACCCCAAGCCCCACACTTCTGCACTTGGTAGTTACCTGTAAGCTTCTGTTGAGGAGGAATCCTGTATCCCCATGCCTTTGTTTGCAGTGACTGGATTGAGAGGGCTGTCAGCCCTTCAGTTCCTGCCTTGTTCTGTGTTTTCCTCTTCTCTTTCTTTCCCCCCCAGGACATTTTGATTTTAAACCATGGTGTTTGCAGATTTCCCTTTGCTGACAGGGAGGTAACTCCATTTGCTGCTGCTTTCAGGATGTTTAGAGTGGGTAGGTGAAGCATCAGGGTAAAGTGATGGGGGGGGGGGGGGAGAGAGAGAGAGGGAGGCTTGAGATGTGACACTGGGGTGAGTTGCAGGCCTCTGTTCCTCAGGAAAGGTGGACTTTGGAAAACCCTGTAATCCTTTTGGGGTTTTTTTGGGTTGGGGGAGTGAAATGAACCCCAGCCTGCCCTAGAATTGAGGAAGAACAGCCATGTGCTTTCTCTGTGAGAAAAATGAGAAGACCTAGGCTCTGTCAGTCTGGATCTCTTAACACAGGAGAAAAGCAGCCCCCAAAGTCAAATCACTTGGTGGGGTCTGAAGCATCACCAAGCTGCTGGTGGTGGTTGTAGCACCTCAGCCAGGTTAAAAAAAAACAGGGTACAAACCCCAGCCAAGAATTAGTTTGTTTGGGTTTGGGTTAGACCTAGACTAAAAGTGTAGTTAAATCCTGCCTAAAGGTCACTGTGTGGTTCCCTGGCAGCTGCAAGGCTCAGAGCAAATACCAAATGTGTTTTGTTTTTTTTCTCTGCCAGGAAGCTTAAAAACTCCTTTGTAGGAGCAGTGCTGGGACTGGGCAGGGAAGCTCCTGATGGAAGCCTCCTCTCAGTGATGTGTGAAGGTCAAGCTGGCAATCTCTTTGGCTTCCTGAGTATTGTTTCCAAGCCTTTTATGGATTGATCTGAACTCAGTAAGCATTCAGCCAGGAGAGATCAGTGTTGCTAGGTCCAGAAAGAGCACACAGTGTCTGAGCAAACAGCATGCTCCTGGGCAGTGAGGTAGAGGAGCAGGATCTCAGAGGGCTTCTGCTTGCACTTCAACCTGTGGCCACAGGAATGGCTTCTCAATTGGAGTGTCCTGGGTTGCTCTTTGGCCCCACCTCCTGCTTGGTGGGATGGTGCTTCCAGGCCACATCAATCAAACAGGCTCCCTGGGTCTTTCAGAAGGGGAGGAGGACCTGGATGCTCCATCTGGATCCACCACAGGGAGGCCACAAATCCACAATGGATGGCTTCTGTCCCAGTAAACAGATCCAAGGTATTCTGTGGTGGAGTTACTCATGGAGTAGCTACCAGTGCTTGGTTCCTGTGGTGTGGGGCTAGGGGGCTGCTGCTGTTTCATCCTGTAAATGTAGATATTTTTTCCCCCTGGAAGAGAAACTTTATATTCCAAAGTGCTCATTTCTATTAGCTCTTGGTGGCCCAAGTGGGTAAGTGTCACATTTGCCACAGGGCTGCAAGTTGGGGGTGGGGGTAGGGGGCAGGAGAAGGAGATATTTTTGTGGAGGGGGCTGGGACTGCATGTTTTCAATCAAGTACTCTAAAGGTTTTCAAGCCTGTTATGAGCTTCAGCTGCTAATAGGGAGTTTCTCAGGAGGCTGAGAAACCATTTGCCAAAGCTGGATGTCTGTGATGCTTTAGTGACTCTGATGGAGGGTGCTGGTGTGAAGCATTCTCCTTGCACAGTGAGATCAGCCTCCTTGGAGGCTGTTGGCTCTGAAATGCTCTTTGGGACTGGAGAAACACAAAGATTTTAACAGCCAGCCAAGCCAGCTTAGCTGCTCTGTTGAGTGAAGGTTGGGTTTTCCCTCCTCCCCTTTAAAATTCATGGTCCTGGAAGGGGTGGGGGTGGGGAAAAAAAAGCTGGTTTGGGAACTAGGAGTTGGTATGTTGAAGGTAGGAAGGAATATCCTCAGTTTGAGGGTGAGAGGCAAGAGAGGAAGCAGAACTTGAGCTGCTGAAATGAGCTGTAACCTCCAGTTCATCTCCTAGCCATAGTTACGAGGAGCATCTCTTAACAGGGCTGGTAAGTTGTGAGGGATGTGGGTCTGTAGTGTAGGGTGGGGTATAAGGTGTCTGGTGGTGATGTGTATGACAGGTTAAGTCACCATGGTTGTTGGTGTCTGTTTTGTATAACCATATGTAACCCATCTGTAAAGCAGGAAAGGTGTTGCCAGGCTGGGGCTTGGGGGCTGCGTTCCGCAGGGCTTCAGCGGGTCGACCTTTCAGGAGCCAGCCGGGCTTGGCCCCTGGGTGGTTTCCCAAGGAGCTCTTTGGGTTTAGTTGCCAGACACTGCTGCTGCTGCTGCTGCTGGAGCTGCCAGTGGTCCTGTTTGTGTATAGAAACCAGAGCAAAAACTTGGCCAGGAGCAAAACAAAAGCCAACCCCAAACCCCCCGGGGGGGTGAAAATGCTGGAAATGATTTCGGTGACCTCTTGCTTTCTTTTTTCCTTCCTTTGTAAAGCTGTAAATACTTTGGTTGGGTTTTTTGCCCTCCCCTGCCCTCCCCCCCCCCCCCCCCCCCCCCGTTTTCTGGTCTTAATGTGGTGTCATATTGACACTTTTTTTAGACTTGAACAATCAGAAAATCCTCCTCATTGTTCCACTTCTTGGGTTCCCCCCCCCCTCTTTCAAGGGGATTGGAAGGAAGCAAATCGTTTGGTGTAGGTTCCCTGTTTGCTCATTTGGGGGGGGGCATCGACTGCTCTGCTTCCTGCAGTGGGTTTTTTTCCCCCCCCCCCCCCATGGCTGCATGTTGCTCAGCAAAAAAACAGCCCAAAGAATCATGTGGGACAACCACTTATCATCATCATCATCATATTTTTTACTTAGTGATTCACACAAAGAAACAGCAAAAGTTCTCTCAGCACCAACGAAACGAAAGCATTTTGGGGGGTGGGTGGGAGGAGGGGGGACTGCAATGAAACAATGCAACTCACTAAGCTAAATGTGGAAGCTGTTTATAAACCCACAGCATATATGGTGTTTCTCTTAGGGGTTTTTAAAGTGCAAACTGAACTCTGTTGGCAAATGCAGGTGTTTTGTTTCCCCCCCCCTTCCCCTTGGAAAGGATCCTTCTGCTCTGGGGGGACTCGAATCGGTTTCAAGCCATGGCGCAGGCCCCAGGAGGACAGGCAGGGCTGTGGAGCACTCACCCATTGCATCCTTGGAGCAAGCATGGGCAAGCTGAGCAGGTTAACAGCTTTTCTGCCGCTGAAAGAAGTATTGCTGATCCCCCTGCTTGGGTTTGTTCCTCCCCCTGATGGTGAGGCGTTCTGCTGGAGAGGGTAAAACCCTCCCCGAAATCCCAGGGGGATGGAGTTGGTGTTGTGCCTGATTGGGAGAGAGACATTGTCAACAGCAGGATAAATTGGAATGAACCTGGGAAAGCAAAAAGAATAGATCAGGAGGCTGAGGGAGCTGGGGGTGTTTAGCCTGGAGAAGAAGAGGCTCAGGGGAGACCTTCTTGCTGTCTACAGCTCCCTGAAGGGAGGTTGTAGTCTGGTGGGGGTTGGTCTCTTCTCCCAGGCACCCAGCAGCAGAACAATTGGACACAGTCTCAAGCTGCCCCAGGGGAAGTTTAGGCTGGAGGTGAGGAGAAAGTGCTTCCCAGCAAGAGGAATTGGCCATTGGGATGTGCTGCCCAGGGAAGTGCTGGAGTCCCCATCCCTGGAGGTGCTCCAAAAAGGCTTGGATGTGGCACTTGGAGCCGTGGTTTAGTTAGTCAGGAGGTGTTGGGTGCCAGGTTGGACTTGCTGATCTCTGAGGTCTTTTCCAACCTTATTGATTCTCTGATTCGATAGCTGCTAATAAGAGACATTTTTTCTTGCATAAACCATTCCTGCCAAGTGGGGTCAGCAGCCTGAGCTTGGCTGAGCAAAGGCCCCAGGCCATCGGTGGGTGCTCCCAGCCCTGCGCTCTCCCTAAAGCAGCTGTTTCCTTCCTTCTGTTTCCCTTGGCTCTGGAAAAAAGGAAAAGTAGGTGGAAGAATGTTTGTGTTGGAGCACACGAGGAAGAGAACCGCAGTGCTTGGGAAGTGTCAGGTTGTGTTTCCCATTGGAGAGCTCGGGTGTTTAAACCCACGATTGCTCACAGCAGATTTAAGGACCCAGAGCACTTTCCCCGGTGCAGTGACAGCCTGGGGGAGGATCCAACACATCTTGCTTCAGGCCTCCTGGGGGTTTCTAATTCTTTTGCACTGAGCCAGGGCTCGGTTCCAAGGGTCACCCACAGGTTTTTAAGCACCTTTGCCTTCAGTGTTGTTCACCCCAATGCTTGATTTTAATGGCTGTTCGTGGAATGTAGCTTCTGTCGGTTTGAGTCTTCAAGGAGAAATCGCCCCACATAGTGTCCTGGGGTTAATCCTGCTGGGTTTGGAGGTGAACTGGGAACACTGCCTCCCAAATCCTTAACTCAACCCCTTGCCAGCCCCTTGGTGGAGAGGGGAGCACTGAAGGCTTGAACCCAAGGCAGAGCAGTGAAGAAAAAAACACTTGATTCTTTCTTTCTTTCTTTCTTTCTTTTTTTGTCCGTTTTTTTTTGGTGTGTGTGGAGTTCAGTGTCTTAAGACCCTTCCACCTTTGTGGGAGCCTTTCAAAGCTTCTCTTTTGAAGAAGCAACGAATTACGTTTCAGCAGTGGGTGTTTGCTGCTTCCAGACATCACAAGTCCCTCCTAATTCGAGGCACTCCCAAGAGAAGGAGCACTTTTGTTAAGCAAAAGCGGTGCTTGTGGGTCTGGCTGGCTCCGTTTTTTGGAGGAACTAACGGCGTTAAATGCTTCAAACAGACCCTGGAGGGCCGGGGTGGGGGGGTGTGGGGTGTGGGGGTGACTTCAAACCTGTGTCATTTCCATGGCAGAACCACCCCAGCACCACAACTTCCCCCCCCCCACCCGCCAAGGCCTGGGGGGGCTTGTGGGCTGCCCCAAACTGACAATCCCTGCACAAGATTGATCGATTGTTTTTTTGTTGGGTTGGTGTTTTCGTTTTCCACCTGAAATTTCTCTTGGGGGAGGGCTGAGGATGCTTGAAAGCTGGGTTCACTAGACACACTTCTTGTGCGACATCCACGGTGCAATTGAGGGCCTCAAAACCCACCTTAGCCTGGGGGCCCTCGAAGCGTGCAGAGCAAGGCTCTGCCAAGAAAAAAACCAAACCCCAATCAATAATAAAACCGATTATTTATTGTTTCATGTGTTGAAGTGGGAGGGGGAAGGAGGGTATTGATGACTCCTTCCCCCTCCTTCCCCTCCCCCCCCCACCCTGCTGTGTCACTTCTTGTCGGTTCCTTCTTAGGTCACGTTCAAGAGTTTCTTTTATACACATTCAAAACAGACTACTGATCAGTGTGGAAATCAACCTGTTTACTGTAACGTTGTAAATATTGTGCTTTATATTCTGTATATTAGCTTCTTTTAATGAAAAACAACAAAAAACCCAATAATGAACTGATGATGCTGTTTGATCTCCGGGGAGGAAAGGACGAAGGCTGAACCAGCTCCCCCAAGATGGCAAATCGATTGCCTTCCGTGGCAGGAAGTCCGTCCTGGGCAATTTGCAAGCAGACCCAACGGTACAGGCACTTGGGGTGGATTTTGGACCATCAAAGGCCGTCGCAAATCTAATCCACTTTAGCAGGAGAACTGAGAAACCACCCCGGGGCGAGAGCCAGAAGCATTCGCCCTCCTCCCCGAGTTCCACCGGATTATCTCCGTTCGCCTCTCTCAGTGCCAAACCCCACCTCACCCCACCCCTTCCAGGTCTGCTTCCCGACCAGACACCGCTCTGGGCTCCTGCCCTGGGTCCGTCCGTCCGTCCTTCCTCCCTTCCTTCCTCCCTCCCTCAGCCGTGCTGCCTCTCCAGAGCACTTCACCCTTCACCGGAGGGGTTCATCCTTCGTCATTCAACCCATCGGTTGCGTACCCCGCGGGGGCTTCTGGGCGACAAGGGGGGGGGGCGTGGGAGCTTGGCCATGAAACGGGTTACAGTCGTCCTCTGGTTACAAGGAAAGGAAAAAAAAACACAAAAAACTACAAAATAAATACCAAACTCCTGGTTTCGTGCCTCCGTGTGCTCCTTCTTGGCTTGCAACTCACCTCTGGGGGCAAAAGCTGCTTCTGGGTTTGGTTCTGGAGCAGATGACTGGGGATTCACCCCCCACCCCCCCCCCCCCCAAATCCTCCAAGCTCCCTAAAATATTAGCACCTTTCAGCAGCCCCTCTCCTCCTTACTGGAAAGAAAACCGCTTCAGGTCAACCCCACTTTCCTGTCCCTATTTTGGGTCAAAAATACCTCTTTTTCCGTGGACTGTTAATTTCTAGAGGGGAGGGGGAGCCGCAACCTCAGCTCGCTTCTCCCTCCCTGTAGGGCCGGTGCCGGAGCACCTGCCCAGGCCGGGTCCCGCCGCCAGTCCCTCCCAGTGCACGACCCGGGGTGGTTTGAGGGACTAATTTGTTGTGGTTTTAATGATGTTAATTATTTTTAGCTGCTTTAGAGCCCCGCCTCCTACCCACGTGCTCCGCGGCCACCCCTTTGGCCGGGCGCGACCATCTCCGCGCCGGGGGGGGGATTGGGACAGACAAGGACCCCCTTGTCCCGGCCCTTAGAGTGTGTGTGTGGATGAAACCCTCACAGCCCCGGGGTTACGGAGCTGCGGTCGAAGCTGCCCGCATCCCTCTCTTTTAATTTTGATCATAAGGAGTTTAATGGTTTATGTATTAATGCCTCCCCCCACCCCCCCCGCGCTGTGGTGGCTTGGGCGCGGCTGCGGCAGGGGAGCGCGGCGGGGCCGGGATGTGGCGGGCGCTGAGGGGGCTGCGGGGCAGCGGGTGAGTGCTGGGGGGACCTTCCTCACCCCTTCCCCTGCCCCTTCAGCTCCCCTCGGCTCCCCCTTCCCAGCTCCGTCCCCCAAACCCCACCCGAGCCCCCCTTCTCGCAGCATTTCCACGCGTGGCGGAGGAAGAACAGCGGGGCGCGGTCCCCTTGCTAGAGAGTCCCTTTGCTGCAGGCTGAGGGTCCCCCTGCTAAAGAGTCCCTTTGCTGCAGGCTGAGGGTCCCCCTGCTAAAGAGTCCCTTTGCTGCAGGCTGAGGGTCCCCCTGCTAAAGAGTCCCTTTGCTGCAGGCTGAGGGTCCCCTTGCTAGAGAGTCCCTTTGCTGCTGGCTGAGGGTCCCCTTGCTAGAGAGTCCCTTTGCTGCAGGCTGAGGGTCCCCCTGCTAGAGAGTCCCTTTGCTGCAGGCTGAGGGTCCCCCTGCTAGAGAGTCCCTTTGCTGCAGGCTGAGGGTCCCCCTGCTAAGGAGTCCCTTTGCTGCAGGCTGAGGGTCCCTTTTGGCTTGAGGGTCCCCTTGGCTGAGGGTGGCTGCTACAGGCTGAAGGTCCAGCCCCCTCCTGTAGGGGCTTGAACGTCCCTTTGTTATAAGCTGAAAGTCGCTGTGGCTGACGGTCTCTTTGCTATAGGCTGAATGTTCCTTTGGCTTGAGGGTCCCTTTGCTGTAGGCTGGAGGTCCCCTTGGCTTGAGGGTCCCTTCATTATAGGCTGAAGGTTCCCTTGGCTTGAGGGTCCCTTTGCTATAGGCTGGAGGTCCCCTTGGCTTGAGGGTCCCTTCATTATAGGCTGAAGGTTCCCTTGGCTTGAGGGTCCCATCATTATAGGCTGGAGGTCCCCTTGGCTTGAGGGTCCCTTTGCTACAGACTGGGGGTCCCCTTGGCTTGAGGGTTCCTTCATTATAGGCTGGAGGTCCCCTTGGCTTGAGGGTCCCTTTGCTGTAGGCTGGAGGTCCCCTTGGCTTGAGGGTCCCTTTGCTATAGGCTGGAGGTTCCCTTGGCTTGAGGGTCCCTTTGCTATAGGCTGGAGGTCCCCTTGGCTTGAGGGTCCCTTTGCTATAGGCTGGAGGTTCCCTTGGCTTGAGGGTCCCTTTGCTATAGGCTGGAGGTTCCCTTGGCTTGAGGGTCCCTTTGCTACAGGCTGGAGGTTCCCTTGGCTTGAGGGTCCCTTCATTATAGGCTGGAGGTCCCCTTGGCTTGAGGGTCCCTTTGCTACAGGCTGGAGGTTCCTTGGCTTGAGGGTCCCTTCTCTAAGGGTCTCCTTTGCTCTTCATTTCCTTTTGCTGACTCCTCACCTCTTCCTGGCCGCTCTCCCTGCTGCCAGCTGCATGCAGGTGCTTCTTCCCCTTCTTTTTCCCCCCTTTTTGTTTTTGCTGAGCTGAGCATTTAATGCTCAGGGAGGGTTGGGAAATGTGTAGCCCGAAGCTGCCGAGGTCCAGCTGCTCCCCGGCGCGGGCAGAGCCTGGCTTTTGCCCCCATGCCCTGGACTTTGCCAGGGTGCTGGAGCAAAGCAAATCGATTTGGAGCTTGCTCTGCCTCTCATCCCTTAGAAATTGCTTTCCAGGCACCTTTTTCCTCACAAGAAGAAGGGATAGCTGGCTGCAGGGCAGGGGATATGTCCAGGCTGAGTTTCCGGCTCTGGCATCATCACCTGGCAGGATGGAGCCCGGGGCGGATGACAAGGTGCTGTGCCCGGGCGTGTGGAGCTGGCTTGGCCAGGGAGCACGGCAGTGAGGGATGGCACACGTGCTGCTGGAGCAACCCACGTGTTACTGGCAGGCTGGGGTGTGGAGGGAAGGAAGAGGCTCGGGGGTGGGGGGGAAGGATTTCAGCATCTCTCTTGCTCCTCTCCTAGGCGCAGGTGGCAGCACCGCTCGGCCCTCGAGGTGACCAATGAGCCCATCCTGGAGTTCAAACCGGGGAGCCCCGAGAGGGCAGCGCTGCAGAAGGTACCTCCAGGGGGGACTGGGCTTTGGTGGGGGTCCTCAAAGTCCTGGCTGTGCTTCAGGCTCTTTCCTGGGGTGGGGGTAACTCCATCCTGCCCAGCACCTGCTCTTTTGTGGGGTCCTCAAAGTCCTGGCTGTGCTTCAGGCTCTTTCCTGGGGTGGGTGAGACCCCATCCTGCCCAGCACCTGCTCTTTTGTGGGGGTCCTCAAAGTCCTGGCTGTGCTTCAGGCTCTTTCCTGGGGTGGGGGTAACCCCATCCTGCCCAGCACCTGCTCTTTCCCATGGGGACAGCTGCAGTTGTTGCTCCTGTCCCTCCACCTGCAGACACCCCATGCCCGGTGCTGATTGCTGAGTTTCCCTTTGTTCCTGGGGCTGGTGGGGAGGATGGAGGGAGTGGGGGGGAAGCTGGTGGAGCTCTGTGTGGGCAGCTCCCCCCACCCTGCTCTGCTCCTCCTCTTGCTTAGGCTCTTGCTGACCTGAAGGGCAAGACAGAAGCCATCCCCTGCGTGGTTGGGGGAGAGGAGGTGTGGACCTCAGCGGTGCGGTACCAGCTGTCGGTGAGTTGGGGGAGAGCTTCCTTAGCAAGTGAGGAAGGGAGCAGGAGGGTGCAAGTGGCAGGAGAGAGCTCTCTTGGGCTGGTAACTCTGGAAGGTTTGCTTCTCTTTTCAGCCCTTCAATCATGCACACAAGGTGGCCAAGTACTGCTATGCTGACAAGGTGAGTTGCACCTCACTGCCCTCCCTCTATCCTTTCACGTTGCCTGGAAGGTTTCACCTGGGTTTAGTCTTATCTCCTGGCAAGGGATTGCTTGGAGCTTGCTGCTGAGGAGCTGCAAATCCCTGCTCAGGTTGTCAGCATGGGAAGCTGCAGGGCTGGCTGTTGGCTTTCCAAGTGCCAGGCATCCTGGAAGCAATTGTTCCCAGGAGCTGCAAATCTGGGATTGTGCTGGGGAGGTGGCTGCTGGGGGTGGTGCCTTGGGGCTGGATGGCCTTGGTGAGGGTTTGTGCTGGTGGTTCTTCTGTGCTGCCTTTCCCCTTTTCCTCTGCAGGAGCTCATCAACAAAGCCATTAACGCTGCCTTGGCAGCAAGGAAGGAATGGGACCTGAAACCTGTCCAGGACCGAGCCCAGATCTTCCTGAAGGCAGCTGACATGCTGAGTGGCCCCAGGAGAGCAGAAGTGCTGGCCAAAACCATGGTTGGGCAGGTAATGGGGCTGTGGGATTGACCCAGCAGAGAGCTGGGAGGGAACTGGAGGAGCTGGAAGGCAGGAGGAGCTGCCAAGGTCATTTCTGTGGCAGTGGGAATGGCTGTAATGGTTGAATTGCCTATAGGTAGTGGGGGGGTCCAAACTGATCTCACTTCTGCACTGAGAAGGAAAAGAGGTGAAGTGTCATGGGAAGCTCAGTGGATGTGGTGGGCTGTGATTGTCAGACTTCACCCTTGCCAAATGCCCCAGCAGCCCTGGCTTTCCCTCAGAGGCACTGAGGAGGGGTGGGGGAACAGGAGTGGATGTGATGTCCCCTTGCACCAGCACAGACTAGGGTAGGGTGCAAAGGAGATGGGGTGGGATGGGGGCTTGCAGGGGGCCACAGCTTCTGGGAGGCAGCAATGGGGTCTTGTGTCCAGTTCTGGGCTCCCCACTTTGAGGAGGACAGGGGCTTGCTGGAGAGGGTACAGCAAAGGGCTGCAAAGATGCTGAGGGGGCTGGGACATCTTGTTCCAGGCAGCCAGCACCAGAACAAGAGGACACAGCCTCAAGCTGTGTCAGGGGAGGTTTAGGCTGGAGGTTAGGAAGAAGTTCTGCATAGAAAGATTGGCCAGGGGAATGTGCTGCCCAGGGAGGTGGTGGAGTCCCCATCCCTGGAGGTGTTTAGGAAGAGCCTGGATGGGGTGCTTGGTGCCATGGTTGAGTTGATCAGATGGTGCTGGGTGAGAGGTTGGACTGGATGATCTCAAAGGCCTCTTCCAACCTGGTTAATCCTATCCTATCCTATCCTATCCTATCCTATCCTATCCTATCCTATCCTATCCTATCCTATCCTATCCTGTCCTGTCCTGTCCTATCCTATCCTAATCTCTGGGATGAGGAAAGGCTGAGAGAGTTGGGGCTATAGGGCTGGAAAGGAGAAGACTGGGGGGAACCTCATCAAGAGTTCAAGGGTAGGTGTCAGGAGCATGGGACCAGGCTTTCCTCAGTGGTGGCCCAGGGACAGGACAAGGGGCAGCAGGCACAAAATTGAGCATAGGAAGTTCCATCTAACCATGAGGAGGGTTTTTTAAGGGTGCTGGAGCCCTGGAGCAGGCTGCCCAGAGAGGTGGTGGAGTCTCCACCTCTGGAGACATTCCAAACCCACCTGGACACGTTCCTGTGTAACCTGCTGTAGGTGACCCTGCCTTGGCAGGAGGGTTGGACTGGATGCTCTCCAGAGGTCCTGTCCAACCCCTACCATTCCACTGGGAGAGAGGCAACCCACAAACCACATCCAGGTGCTCTGTGCTGCACTGCTGCAGCTCAGGGCTGCTGCATTGCCCTTCCCCTGGCTCTCCCTCACTCAGTGCCTGGTGATTATGAACTGAACAGGAGCCTGCAGTGTGCCCAGGCAGCCAAGAAGGCCAATTCCTGGCTTGCATCAGGAATTGTGTGGCCAGCAGGGGCAGGGAGGTCATTCTGCCCTGTGCTCAGCACTGCTTAGGCCACACCTTGAGTCCTGTGTCCAGTTCTGGGCTCCTCAGGTTAGGAAAGCTGTTGAGCTGCTGGAAGGTGTCCAGAGGAGGGCAACAGAGCTGGGGAGGGGTCGGAGCACAGCCCTGGGAGAGAGGCTGAGGGAGCTGGGCTTGCTTAGCCTGGAGCAGAGGAGGCTCAGGGGAGACCTTCTTGCTCTCTCCAACTCCCTGAAGGTAGGTGGTAGCCAGGTGGGGGTTGGTCTCTTCTGCCAGGGAGGCACCCAGCCCCAGAACAAGAGGACACAGTCTCAAGCTGTGCCAGGGGAGGTTCAGGCTGGAGGTGAGGAGAAAGTTCTTCCCAGAGAGAGTTGTTGGCCATTGGGATGTGCTGCCCAGGGAGGTGGTGGAGTCCCTGTGCCTGGAGGTGTTCAAAAAGGGCTTGGATGTGGCCCTTGGAGCCATGTCAGGAGGTGCTAGGTATTAGGTGAGAGGTTGGACCTGCTGATCTCTGAGGTCTTTTCCAACCTGGTTGATTGTGTGACTGTGTGCCATGGCCTCCCCTGGCAGGGCAAAACTGTGATCCAGGCAGAGATCGATCCGCTGCCGAGCTCATCGACTTCTTCCGCTTCAACGCCAAGTACGCCCTGGAGCTGGAGAACAGCCAGCCCCTCAGCGTGGACATCAGCACCAACAGCATGGTCTACAGGGGGCTGGAGGTGAGGAGAAGGGTGGGGGCTCCCTTATTGTCATCCTGAGCCGCTGGGGGGAGGCCCTGTGCTCCCACCAGCCCCTCTTCCCTCCTCTCCTCTCCCACTGCAGGGCTTCGTGGCAGCCGTCTCGCCCTTCAACTTCACTGCCATCGGTGGCAACCTGGCAGGGGCTCCAGCACTGATGGTGAGTGTTGTGCTGGGCTTCAGGGAGAGGACAGGCCAGGGGAAGGCTGGGAGGGGCACCCACCCAGGAGGGGCCCCCACCCTCTCCAAGGCCATGCTTTATAGAAGCATAGAATTGTCAGGGTTGGAAGGGACCTCAAGGCTCAGCCAGCTCCAACCCCCCTGCCATGGGCAGGGACCACCTCACACTGCAGCAGGTTGCTCCAGCCACCTCCAGCCCTGGCTGCAAACACTCCAGGCAGGAGGCTTCACCACCCTCCCTGGGCAGCCTGTGCCAGGCTCTCACCACCCTCCTGGCAACAACTTCTTCCTCACAGCCATCTCAATCTCCCACTTCTAGTTTTGCTCCTCCCCCCCAGTCCTATCCCTCCCTGACACCCTCCAAGTCCCTCCCCCAGCTTGCTTGGAGCCCCCTGCAGATCCTGGAAGGCCACACTGAGGTCTCCTCAAAGCCCTCTCCTCTGCAGACTGAACAACCCCAACTCCCTCAGTCTGTCCTCACAGCAGAGCAGCTCCAGCCCTCTGCTCCTCCTTGTGGCCCTCCTCTGGACACCTTCCAGCACCTCCAGATCCTTCCTGGGGCTTTTTGTGTTGGTAAAGACATTTAAGCTCATCCAGCTCAACTGTTCTCTGTCTCTGCCAGGGCTGGGGCTCAACCATGGCCCTCAGCACCACAACTCTGTGGCCTTGAAACACTTCCAGGGATGGGGATTCAGTCACCTCCCTGGGCTGGGATCCACAAGGTGGGAATTTGGCCTCTCTGGTGCCATTGAGTAGGACAGACTTGGACTGCATCGGACCTGGGTTCAATAGGGCCACACCTATGGCCTGAAATTGTGCCAGGGGAGGCTTAGGTTGGACATGAGCAACACTTTCTTCTCTGAGAGAGTGGTCAGCATTGGAACAGGCTGCCCAGGGAGGTCACAGAATCACTAAGGTTGGAAAAGACCTCCAAGATCCTCAAGTCCAACAACCTTCCTCCCAGTCCCACCATGGCCATCAGACCATGTCCCAGGGTGCCAGGGCCACACACACATTTCTTGGTAACTCCACCACCTCCTGGGCAGCCTGTTCCAATCCCTGCCCCCTCCTAATCTCCAACCTAACCTTCCCCTGGTGCACCACGAGGCCTTTTCCTCTCATCCTGTCTTTAGTTACCTGGGAGAAGAGGCCAGTTCCAACTTCACTCCAACCTCCTTTCAGGTAGCTGTAGAGAGCAATGAGGTCTCCTCTCAGCCTCCTCTTCTTCAGGCTGAGCAAGCCTCAGCCTCTCTTCCTAAGACCTGCTCTCCAAAGCCCTCAGCACTTTTGTTGCCCTCACACAGTCCTGTGAGGCCAAGACAATGAGTGAGGTCACATCCTGGGATGCCTGGATGTGTTCCAGGGAGGAGTGGGGAGAAGAAAGGGAAAGAGTGAAGCTGATGTGGAGCTGGGAAGCTTTTGGGGGGGGGGAGATGTGTTCCTCCCACCCCAGGACTTGAGGCAAGTCCTTGGTTTGGGGGCATTTGGTGATGAATTCACCTCAGAGGGGATGAACCTCAACTGGGATGGGGTGAGCCTGTGCTGGTGGCTCTGGGGTGAACTGTTTTGGGCATCCTGAAGTGCATCCTCCTCTTCCTCCTTGACATTGCTGCTGGGCTGCAGCAGCACAATAAAATCCCCCTGGACCTGGGGCAAAAAACCAAAGGGAGCCAGGCATCAGCAGGTGACTTGAAAAGCTCAGCAGCAGCAGCAGCATGTGGTACCTGCAATTAAATTTAGGCCCAAATGGTGCTTTAATGAGTGGGTATTAATTAGCTCCCCAGTGTTTAGTCCCTGCAGTAAAATCCCAGGGGATTAAACATTTCCTCTTGCCTGCACAGCTGGAGGGATCAGGGTGGTTAATGCCACTGCAGGAGTGGGATTGCCTTGGGACTGGAGCAGTTGCCCCACTGGTGCCAGGCAGCCTGTCTGCAGCTCTGGTCCCACTTAGGTGTCCCAGCTGCTGGAGAGCTTTGTGCAGAGCCTGGTTTGGTTTTCTCACCCTTGGGAGTGGGAGGATTTGGTGGTGGGTGGTGGTGGGGGGGAGCCCAGAAAGAGCTTTGCCTGCCCCTCAGCTCCTTGGAAAGCAGGTGCCTGGTTGAGACAGAGCTGAAAATCCCTCTCCTGCTGCCCTGGGGCCGTGAGCCTGTGGCACAGTCACGTGTGGAGGGGGCCCAGGCAGGGTGGCAGTGACGCAGGGGAGGTCACAGAGCCAAGGGGAGGGTGGTGGCAGCCAGCCAAAGGGGTGGGGTGCCCCTGGCAGCCTGCTGGCACCCGGGCACTTGTTTGCTTGTGCACCACCGTTAAGGTGGGGGCAGGGTTTTGTTCCGCTGCCTGGGCTGGGTGGCAGCGAGGGGCAGTGCTGGTGCTGGGGTTGGCACAGTGCCTGGCAGTGCCAGCCCCTTTCCTGAGGCATCAAACGGCTCCATGCTTCCTGGCTCCTCTTAGGGAAGGCAAAACTCCCTGGCCCTGGCCAGGGAGGGTGTGACAAGGGAGCATTTTTGTGCCTTGAGCTGAGCAGGGCAGTCCCAGCCCTTTATGAACCCAGTGCTTGGGGTGAAAGGGAGGTGGGGACCACCCCCAAAGTGCCACTGCTCTGTCCCCATCCACTGCAGGCTGCAGGAAGGGCTTTGACCAGAGCACTTAAACATTCAGGGCTGTTCAGCCTGGAGAAGAGAAGGCTCCAGGGAGACCTTAGAGCAGCCTTCCAGTACCTGAAGGGGGCTACAGGAGAGCTGGGGAGGGACTTCTGACAAGGGCTTGTGGTGCCAGGACAAGGGACAGTGGCTTTGAGCTGGAAGAGGGGAGATTGAGACTGGAGAGGTGGAAGACATGCTTTAGGGTGAGGGTGGGGAGACACTGGCACAGGTTGCCCAGGGAGGTTGTGGCTGCCTCCTCCCTGGTGGTGTTGAAAGCCAGCTTGGATTAACCCAATTCAGACTGGAGATGAGGAAGAAATTCTTTAGAGGGAGGGTGGGGAGACAGAGGAGCAGACTGCCCAGGGAGGTTGTGGCTGTGCCCTCCCTGGAAGCCTTCAAGGCCAGGCTGGATGAGTCCTTGAGCAAGCTGGGCTGGTGGGAGGTGTCCCTGCCCATGGCAGGGGGGGTTGAGCCGCTGACCCTGAGGCTCCCTTCCAGCCCACGCCGGTCTGTGACTTCCTGCCCACGTTGGAGCCTTCGCCTCGGGTGCTGACTTTCTCCGCTGGTGTTTTCTGTCCCCCCCAGGGAAACGTGGTGCTGTGGAAGCCCAGTGACGCTGCCCTGCTCTCCAGCTACGCTGTCTACAAGGTCCTGCTGGAGGCCGGGCTGCCTCCCAGCGTGGTGCAGTTCCTGCCCGCCGACGGGCCGGAGTTCGGCGACGCCGTCACCGGCTCCCAGCACCTCTGCGGCCTCAACTTCACCGGCAGCGTGCCGTAGGTTGGGGGGCAGCGGCCAGCAGCTGCTGCCTCGGGGCAGACAAGCACGGGAGGGTTTGGCTTGGGAGGGGCCTCCAAAGCTCGTCCAGCCTGACCCCCACCCCCTGCAGCCAGCGGGAGCAGCCGCCACTAGGTCAGGCTGCCCAGGGCCCTGGCCGGCCTCACCCGGCCGTGGCACTCGGAGCCATGGGTTAGGTAGGCAGGAGCTGCGGGGTGAGAGGTTGGACTTGGTGATCTCTGAGGTCTTTCCCAACCTTAGTGCCTCTCCCTCCTCTCCCTCCTCTCCCTCCTCCCCCTCTCCCTCCTCTCCTCCTCTCCCTCCTCTCCCTCCTCTCCCTCCTCTCCCTCCTCTCCCTCCCTCTCCTCTCCCTTCCTCTCCCTCCTCCCTCCTCTTCCCTCCTCTCCTCCTCTCCCTCCTCTCCCTCCTCTCCCTCCTCCCCTCCTCTCCCTCCTCTCCCCCTCTCCCCCTCTCCCTCCTCTCCCCATCATCACTCTATCACTCTAATCTCCAGTGGCTTTCAATACCTGCAGGGAGGGGACAGCCACAGCCTCCCTGGGCAGTCTGTCCCTGTGCCTCACCACCCTCCTTCCAAAGAATCTCTTCCTGATCTCCAGTCTGAATCTGCCCTCCTCAAGCTTCAGTCCATTCCTTCTCATCCTGCCACCACAAGCCCTTGTTCAAAGTCCCTTCCTGGCTTTGGTGTAGAATATCATGGAAGTATGGAATTGGTTGGGTTGGAAAAGACCTCTGAGAGCAAGTCCAAGCAGCAACCCAACACCACCATGGCTTGGGTTAGAAAAGACCTCTGGGCAATCCAAGCAGCAACCCAACACCACCATGGCTTGGGTTAGAAAAGACCTCTGAGAGCAAGTCCAAGCAGCAACCCAACACCACCATGGCTTGGGTTAGAAAAGACCTCTGAGAGCAAGTCCAAGCAGCAACCCAACACCACCATGGCTTGGGTTAGAAAAGACCTCTGAGAGCAAGTCCAAGCAGCAACCCAACACCACCATGGCCATCAAACCATGTCCCAAAGTGCCATGGCCACACATTTCTTGAACACCTCCAGGCAGGAGGCTTCCACCACCTCCCTGGGCAGCCTGTGCCAGGCTCTCACCACCCTCCTGGGGAAGAATTGCTTCCTAACATCCAATCTCAATCTACCCACTTCTAGTTTTGCTCCATTGCCCCCAGTCCTATCTCCCCCAGCAGCCTAAAGAGTCCCTCCTCAGCTTTCCTGCAGGCCCCCTTCAGATCCTGGAAGGCCACAAGAAGGTCTCCTTGGAGCTTTCTCCTCTCCAGACTGAACAGCCCCAACTCTCTCAGTCTGTCTCCCTAGCAGAGGAGCTCCAGCCCATGATCATTCTCATGACTCTTCTCTGGACACCTTCCTGTTCCAGTGTTCCACCAGCCTCATGGTGCAGAACTTGTTCCTCACATCCAATCTAAATCTGCTCTTCTCTAGGTTGAAGCCATTGCCCCTGCTCCTTGTAAACAGTCTCTCTCCATCCTTCAGGTGCTGTTAGGTCCCTCCAGAGCCTCCTCCAGGAAGATGGTGCTGGGTGCTGTCTGCTGGTTCCTTCCAGCACACAGGACCAGGCTGGCAGGCACACAGCTGCCTGTCCTTATCCACTGAAATGAAAGTAGGGGTTTGAAACTGCTTGAGAAGTATCTAACCAGGTTTTCTTGCTACAAGATGGAGTAGATGATGTCCAGAGGTCCTTTCCAACCCCTACCATCCTGTGATTTGCTGACTTAACAGCAGAGTGTCTCTGTAGCTCAGCACTGGTGAGGTCACACCATGAGTCCTGGGTTCAGTTTTGGGCTTCTCACTCCAAGATGGGCATTGAGAGTCTGGAGCAGGCCTAGAGAAGGGCAACCAAGCTGGGGAAGGGTCTGGAGAACAGGGTTGGGGAGGAGCAGCTTGAGGGAACTGGGGGTGTTGAGCCTGGAGAAAAGAAGGCTGAGAGGAAACCTTTTGGCTCTCTCCGGCTCCCTGAAAGGAGGCTGGAGCCAGGTGGGATTGGCCTCTCCTCCCAAGGAACAAGTGATAGGACAAGAGGAAATAGTCTCAGGTTGCACCAGGGGAGGTTTAGGTTGGACCATGAGAAGAAACTTCTTCCCTGAGAGGGTTCTCAAAGCCTGGCCCAGGCTGCCCAGGGAGGTGGTGGAATCCCCATCCCTGCAGGGGTTTCAGAGCTGTGGTGCTGGGGGCCATGGGTTAGCCCCAGCCTTGGTAGAGTCAGAGAGTGGTTGGACTGGATGAGCTTCAAGAGCTTTTCCCACCCAACCCAGTTCTCTGATTCAAGGCACAGACAGACCTGTGTGTGCCCCTGCCCTGTCTCCCAGGGGTGCTGTGACTTGCTGCCCTGCCCTGGCACAGTGAGAGCAGCTCCAGGCAGGTTGGCAGAGCTGTGCTGTGCCCACACATGGGTGGGGGTGTGCTCGGGGGGGGGGGGGGCTGTTAAAGCTGGGCACCTCTCTCCACTGGGGAGGGACATGGTCTGCTGAGCACCAAGCTTTAGAGGTGGGAAGCTCATAAATTAGTGTTCAGTGGCTGTGCCTCCTGGGGGGAGCTCATTAGCATTTTTATTGTCTTTTGGCAGCCAGAGGTTTGTCACAGTAAGGGACTGAAAGGAGAGGAGGTGGGGGAAAGGAGGCCAGAAGCTTCTGCTGGGTGCTTGCTCCTCTGCTCTGTGCCCTGTGCCACTGCAGCAGTTTCCTCATCTATAAAACCAGGGGGGTTCCAGCAGGAGCAGGGAGGTGATTTAGGTTGCACATCAGGAGGAAGTTCTGCTCAACAAGCAGCTGGAGAGGAGGCAGCAGTGTGCCCAGGTGGCCAGGAAAGCCAAAGGCCTCCTGGCTGGGATCAGCAATGCTGTGCCCAGCAGGAGCAGGGAGGGGACTGACCCCTGGGACTCAGCTCTGGGGAGGCCACACCTCGAGGGTTGTGTCCAGTTTGGGGCTCCTCAATGCAGG
>JAAWVA010000038.1:58733-114473 GCA_015227895.2 Colaptes auratus | reverse complement strand
CCTCCTTCCTCCCCCCACCTCCTTCCTCCCCCCCTCCTTCCTCCCCCCCTCCTTCCTCCCCCCCTCCTTCCTCCCCCCCTCCTTCCTCCCCCCCTCTTCTCTTCATGGTTGCTAATGAGGGGCTGGGAAGTGGGTTGGGGATTTGCTGTGAAGGCTGGTGGGGCTGGTGGGGTGTCCACTGTGGTGTTTTTAACCTGCTTGAGCTCTCCTCTCTTTCAGACAAACGAGAAGGGTCAGGTAGTGACCAAGACTGCGCTGCTCAAACAGATGGAGGAGCTGATAGAAGAGCCAGGGCTGACCTGCTGCATCTGCCGGGAAGGATACAAGTTTCAGGTACAGGGAGAGAACACAGCCCTCTCTCACCAGCTGGGGGGACCTGGCAGGGTCCAGCTGCACAGGGGATGGTGCAGAATCATCAGGAGATCTCTCTGGGAGATGAGGAGATGTCAGGGTTGGGTCCTGGGGTAAAAAATTTCAGAGGCAACTGGTGCTGCACTTTGGTCACAGCAACCCCAGGCAGTGCTGCAGGCTGGGGGCAGAGTGGCTAAGAGCAGCCAGGCAGAAAGGGACCTGGGGGGAGTGGTTGATAGTAGGCTGAACAGGAGCCTGCAGTGTGCCCAGGCAGCCAGGCCCAGGTGGCCAAGAAGGCCATGGCAATCCTGGCCTGCAGCAGAAGAGTGTGGCCAGCAGGAGCAGGGAAGTCCTTGTGCCCTGTGCTCAGCACTGCTGAGGCCACACCTGGAGTCCTGTGTCCAGCTCTGGGCTCCTCAATTCAAGAAGGACATTGAGAGACTTGAGCATGTCCAGAGAAGGGCAAGAAAGCTGGGGGGGTCTGGAGCACAGCCCTGGGAGGAGAGGCTGAGGGAGCTGGGCTTGATTAGCCTGCAGAAGAGGAGGCTCAGGGAGACCTTCTTGCTCTCTGCAACTCCCTGCAGGGAGGTTGCAGCCAGCTGGGGGTTGGTCTCTTCTCCCAGGCAGGCAGCCAGCAGCAGAACAAGAGGACACAGTCTCAAGCTGTGCCAGGGGAGGTTTAGGCTGGAGGGAGGACAAAATTCTTCCCAGAGAGAGTTGTTAGTCATCGGAATGTGCTGCCCAGGGAGGTGGTGGAGTCCCCATCCCTGGAGGTATTCAAGAGGGGCTTGGCTGTGGCCCTTGGAGCCATGGTTTAGCTGTCAGGAGGTGTTGGGTGGCAGGTTGGACTTGCTGCTCTCTCAGGTCTTTTCCAGCCTTCTCGATTCTCTGACTCTAAGTGGCAGTGGTTTATTACTGTTTTCTCAGTGAAAGCTCGGTGTAAGTTTGAGGTTGGGAGCGGGAGAGGTGACACTGAGAGCAGTGTCAGAGTGGTGCAGAGGGTGGCCCAGGAGGAGTGATCCTGAAGGGAGCTGTTGTGCCATTGCAGCCCACCAAAGTGCTGGGGATTTACACCTTCACCAAGCGTGTCGCCCTGGAGGAGTTCGAGAACAAGCCCCGCAAGCAGCAGGGCTACAGCACCGTCTCTCACTTCAACATTGTCCACTATGATTGTCACCTTGCAGCTGTCAGGTGAGCCCTGCCCACACACTGGGACAGTGCACCTACTCAAGAGAGTCCCACAGACAGCTACAGGATGCTGAAGGGGCTGGAGCACTGCCCTGTGAGGAGAGGCTGAGAGCCCTGGGGGTGGTTAGTCTGGAGAGGAGAAGACTGAGAGGGGATCTGATAAATGTTTCTGGGGGTGAAGAGGGAGGGGACAGGGACAGGCTCAGCTCAGTTGCATCTTGGCATAGGACAAGGGGCAGTGGATATAAACTCTAGCACAGGAGGTTCCACCTCAGCACAAGGAGGACTTCACTGTGAGGCTCCCAGAGCCCTGGAGCAGGCTGCCCAGAGAGTCTCCTTCCCTGGAGCCTTCCCAGCCCCATCTGGATGTGTTCCTGTGTGACCTGTGCTGGAGTCTCTGCTCCTGCTCTGCCAGGGGGTTTTGGACTCAGTGATCTCTGGATGTCCTTCCAACCCCTACCATCCTCTGATCCTGGTGCTGATGTGTTTTTCCAAGGGGCTTTGTGAGCACAGCACTTGGCCTTGCCATTCATGGTGGGTTTGCCTGGGGGTGATCACTCTGCAGCCTGGAGACAGCCAGAAGCTTCTCTGTTGAGGTTTGCTGTCGTGTCCCAACTCGAGATTGGGCCTGGGCACTAAAATGTGAGGTCCATCAGCACAGACTACACAGAGTTCCACCTCAACATGAGGAGAAGCTCTACTCTCAGGGTGCTGGAGAGGTTGTGGAGTCTCCTTCTCTGGAGCCTTTCCAGCCCCAGCTGGATGCGTTCCTGTGCGACCTGCCCTAGGTGATCCCGCTTTGGCAGGGGGGGTTGGACTGGTTGATCTCCAGAGGTCCCTTCCAATCCCTACCATTCTGTGACTGGAGAAGCTGTGGAATTGTCTTGGTTTCTGCTGGTTTCTTAGACACCAACTTGGATGCTCCTGACTTGCCTGGGTGTGGTTTGCTTTCTCGCTGCAGACTTGCTCGCGGCCGTGAGGAATGGGAGAGCGCAGCCCTGCAGAACGCCAACACCAAGTGCAATGGGCTCCTGCCAGTCTGGGGACCTCATGTGCCAGAGTCTGCTTTTGCTACTTGCTTAGCAAGGTGAGCAGACCAAGCTCCTCCTTGAGCTGTTTTGCATCTGGGTAGGTGAGTCAGGAGGCTAGCACGGAGGCATGCTGGCTTCAAACCGTGGAATCAAAGCCGATGGGAGCCCAGTCTGAGTGAAGCTGCTCTGGGAAGATGTGCTGTGGGAGAAGAAACCACCTGAAGGCTGTGAGGGCCATTCAGTGTGATTTGGACAGGCTGAGAGCTGGGCAGAGAGGAACCTAAGGAGGTTCAGCAAGGAGAAGTGTAGAGTGCTGCAGCTGGTCAGCGAATGTGCCCTGGTGGCCAAGGAGGCCAATGGGATCCTGGGGTGCATGCAGAGGAGTGTGGCCAGCAGAGCCAGAGAGGTTCTCCTCCCCCTCTACTCTGCCCTGGTGAGGCCACATCTGGAATATTGCAGCCAGTTTTGGGCTCCCCAGTTCTAGAGGGACAGGGATCTGCTGGAGGGAGGCCAAGGGAGGGCTATCAGGGTGCTGAAGGGACTGCAGCACTGCCTGGGGAGGAGAGGCTGAGAGCCCTGGGGGTGGTTAGTCTGGAGAGGAGAAGACTGAGAGGATGTAATGAATGTTTCTCAATATCTGAGGGCTGGGGGTCAGGAGGGAGGGCACAGGGACAGGCTCTGCTCAGTTGCCCCCTGGGATAGGACAAGGAGCAATGGATAGAAACTCCAGCACAGGAAATTCCATCTCAACATGAGGAGGAACTTCTTCACTGGGAGGTTCACAGAGCCCTGGAGCAGGCTGCCCAGAGAGGTTGTGGAGTCTCCTTCCCTGGAGGCTTCCCAGCCCCATCTGGATGTGTTCCTGTGTGACCTGTGCTGGAGTCTCTGCTCCTGCTCTGGCAGGGGGGTTGGACTCGATGATCTCAGGAGGTCCTTTGCAACCCCTAAAAACCTGTGAGCCAGTCCTGGAAGGGTTTGTTATCATGTTACCCCAAGCTGCTGTGTTTTTCAGGCACAACACATACCTCCAGGAGTGCACAGGACAGAGGGAACCTACCTACCAGCTGAATGTCCACGACATCAAACTGCTCTTCCTCCGCTTTGCCATGGAGCAGTCGTTCAGCGTCGACACTGGAGGAGGAGGAAGGGAGAGCAACATCCACCTCATCCCATACATCATCCACACGGTGCTCTACGTCCTCAACACGTCAGTACCTTCCTCTCACATTCCCCCTGTGCTGCTCTGTGTCCCAAGCATGTCAGTGCCTTCCTCTTAGCAGCTGCCTCTGCCTTCCACTCCCACCCCAAAAGTGTGGGAGGGCTGAAGTCTGATCTTTTGTGTGTGTGTGGGCCCTGGTGAGAAGACCACACCTGCAGTGCTAATTCAAGAGAGGCAGGGATCTACTGCTGGGTAGGGTAGGGTAGGGTAGGGTAGGTAGGATAGGATAGGATAGGATAGGATAGGATAGGATAGGATAGGATAGGATAGGATAGGATAGGAGGAGGATAGGATAGGATAGACCAGACCAGGTTGGAAAAGACCACACCTGCAGTGCTGGGTCCAGTTTTGAGCTCCCTAATTCAGGAGAGGCAGGAATCTACTGCTGGATAGACTAGACTAGCAGATTAGACCAGACTAGACCAGACCAGGTTGGAAAAGACCACACCTGCAGTGCTGTGTCAGTTTTGAGCTCCCTAATTCAAGAGAGGCAGGGATCTACTCTAGACTAGACTAGACCAGACCAGGTTGGAAAAGACCACACCTGCAGTGCTAGTGTCCAGTTTTGAGCTCCCTAATTCAAGAGAGGCAGGGATCTACAGTAGAGTAGAGTAGAGTAGCCCAGACCAGACCAGACTAGACCAGGTTGGAAAAGACCACACCTGCAGTGCTGTGTCCAGTTTTGAGCTCCCTAATTCAAGAGAGACAGGGATCCACACTAGACTAGACTAGACTAGACTAGACCAGACCAGGTTGGAAAAGGCCACACCTGCAGTGCGTGTCCAGTTTTGAGCTCCCTAATTCAAGAGAGGCAGGGCTCTACTGTATAGTAGAGTAGAATGAATAGACCAAAACCAACCAGACCAGGTTGGAAAGGCCACACCTGCAGTGCTGTGTCCAGTTTTGAGCTCCCTAATTCAAGAGAGGCAGGGATCTACTGCAGAAATGAATAGAGTAGAATGGAGTAAGTAGAATAGACCAGACCAGGCTGGAAAAAGACCTCAGAGATCATCCAGTCCAGCCTATCACCCAACACCATCTAATCAACTAAACCATGGCACCAAGCACCTCATCCAGTCTCTTCCAGAGGGCTTTGAGGGTGATGAAGGGACTTGAGCATCTCTCCTGTGAAGAAAGGCTGAGAGACCTGGGGCTGTTTAGCCTGGAGAGGAGCAGCCTGAGAGGGGATCTGATCAATGTCTGTAAATATCTGGGGGCGGGGGGGGAGGCAAGATGAAGGTGCCAGGCTCTCTCTGGTGGTGCCCAGCAATGGGACAAGGAGCAGTGGGTATAATCTGGAGCTCAGGAAGTTCCCCCTCAACATGAGGAGAAAGTTCTTTGCTGTGAGGGTGCTGGAGGCCTGGAGCAGGCCGCTCAGAGAGGCTGCGGAGTCTCATTCTCTGGAGACTTGAGGCCCATCTGGGCATGTTCCTGTGCGACCTGCCCTAGGTGATCCTGCTTTGGCAGCAGGGTTGGACATGATCATCTCCAGAAGTCCCTTTCAACCCCTTTAATATTCTGTGATTCTATGAAATCACACACCAGAGTTTTAGGAGGACCCAAATTGCCTCTCTGAAGCGGCTTTGCTGCAGGTTCACATGGTTGGGAGCGAAGCGTTGCCGCCTGAACACGCAGGGCAACAGAGAACCCATTGAGCAAAAGCAATTGGGAATTAGCTTCTCTTTCCATCCTAGATGTAATTATTACCTCTGGCAGGTTATTAGATTCTTTAAGAAACACTGCCAGCTTCACTTTCTCTGGAACAGACAGAAGAGAAGCCCAGGGATGAAGTAATTGTTGTTAGCTGAAAACCTAACCCTGGTTATCTGATACTTCGAGTTACACAATCCCCTTTCTGCTCCCAGTTTTGCCACACTGGAATTCTCCTCCAGCCTTCAGATCCATCAGATTTCCCTGACATTATTCAGTTTGTTTATGTTTGGGCTGTTTTCTTTTCTTCTCAGTGAACACAGGAACACTTCTGCTGAAGTGTCTCAGCAAGATCTTTATTGATGCAAAGGGTAATAAGCTTGAGGAGGGGCTTGGGGTCGCCCTGATGGCTGAGTGCACCTCATGCAGAGGTAGAGTGCCCCCCACACCTTTTGCTGTGTATAGTTCAGCTGCTAGGAAGCAAATAGTCATGAAATGGGGGTCGAATGGTGAAATAGAACCCTCTCAAAGGGCCCTGCAAGTGGAGTGCGGTGAAATCTCTCTCCCTTTCCACCTGCAGACTCCACGCTCTAGCTCTAAGTCTTGTCTTTAATGCTGGTCCTGATCATGCAGCACCTCATGCAGAGGTAGAATGTCTTCTACACCTTTTGCTGTGTATAGTTCAGCTGCTAGGAAGCAAATAGTCATGAAATGGGGGTGGAAATGGTGAAATAGAACCCTCTTAAAGGGCCCTGCAAGTGGAGTGCAGTGAAATCTCTCTCCCTTTCCCACCTGCAGACTCCACGCTCTAGCTCTAAGTCTTGTCTTTAATGCTGGTTCTGATCATGCAGCACCTCATGCAGAGGTAGAATGTCTTCTACACACCTTTTGCTGTGTATAGTTCAGCTGCTAGGAAGCAATAGTCATGAAATGGGGGTGGAAATGGTGAAATAGACCTCTCTTAAAGGGCCCTGCAAGTGGAGTGCAGTGAAATCTCTCTCCCTTTCCCACCTGCAGACTCCACGCTCTAGCTCTAAGATAATTTGTCTTTAATGATGGTTCTGATCATGCACAGGTAGAGTGCCCCCCACACCTTTTGCTGTGTATAGTTCAGATGCTGGGAAGTAAATAGTCATGAAATAAGGGTAGAATGGTGAAATAGACCTCTCTTAAAGGGCCCTGCAAGTGGAGTGCAGTGAAATCTCTCTCCCTTTCCCACCTGCAGACTCCACGCTCTGGCTCTAACATAATTTGCCTTTAATGCCTATCTCCAGATCCCTGAGCTGTTGTTTTCCAGCCCCCTTGGGAGACAGAGAAATGAACTGTTCTTTTCATCTCAACTGTCCTTTTCATCTCATTAGTCTGCTCATTGCCACCAGAGAGGCCAGAACCTGCTGGGCAGCTGCTGGATCAAAATGCAGCTCTGCTCTCTACAGCTCCCTGAAGCCTGAGTGGGGTGGGGGTTGGTCTCTTCTCTCTACTATCAGGTGATAGAATGAGAGGAAATGGCCTCAGGTTGCACCAGGGAAGATTTGGGTTGGACATGAGGAACAATTTCTTTGCTGCAAGAGTGGTCAGGGCTTGGCACAGGCTGCCCAGGGAGGTGGTGGAGTCCTCATCCCTGGGAGGTGTTCAAGAAACCTGTGGCCATGGCACTTGGGGACATGGTTTAGTGGCCATGGTGGTGTTAGGTTGAAGGTTGGACTGGATGATCTTTGAGGTCTTTTCCACCCCAAACAACTCTCTGATTCTGTGATCCTTTCCTTTCCAGCCATCAGTTGTTTTTTCCCTCAAGACATGTCAGTGTTAAATAGAGCAAAGAAAGAGTTCCTGGTTGGCTACCTGCTGCATGGTGCAGCAGATGCAAAGCTCACCCAACAGTGACCCCCAGACACAGCTTCATCTGCTGGGATGCTGTTTTACACCTTCCTGACAGGGAGTGTAGATCTCACTGAGAAATTGAGGGCCCTGCCTGATGGAGCAGAGTGGGAGGGATGTGGTCAGGCGTGGTACAACTTCATGTTGGTCAGGTCTGGGCTGTCAGGACTGCTGAAGAGACTGGGGCTCAGGGAAAGGGGAGAAACAATGACCTTTGTGTAAGCTTACAGTAAATCCACTTCTCTTTGGGGGGCTGAAATTGGCTTGCAGCTTCCCTGTGATTGCTTTTGTGGTAGATGAATAACAGCAATTGATTCTGAAGCCTGGCTGAAGGGGAAGGGGAGGGGGGGAGGTGGGAGATGGTACAGCCTGAACACATGGGCTGGCCTGCCTGCTTCTTACCTAAAAGAGAAGGGAAACAGCTCTGCAGTAGTATTGTCCTCTGCTGGGGCAATGCTTCCTTTGCAGACCCCCCCTGGTACCATACCCAGCTCCAAGGCAGAGCGAGCTTGCCAGGCCTGTGAGCTTCACTGGGAGCTAACCCCCAGCCAGGGGGGTGGTTTGGGAAGGGCCAAGCTGGGACTGCTTTGTCCTGCACAGATCTGTGTGGTGCTGGGCCTCCAGGCTCCTGAGGTGTGCAGCACATCAGCGTGGAAGAGGCAGCACAGCCACTGAAGCTTTGCTTCTCTTGCAGAACTCGAGCGACGTCGAGGGAGGAGAAGAACCTCCAGAGCTTCATGGAGCACCCCAAGGAGAAGTGGGTGGAGAGTGCCTACGAGGTGGATGGGCCCCATTACTACACCGTGCTGGCACTGCACATCTCTCCCCCTGAGAAGTGGAAAGCCATGAGAGTGGAGGTCCTCAAGAGGCTCCTCGTCACCTCCCACGCACGCGTGGTGTCGCCAGGGGGCGCCAGCAGGTTGGTCACCGCCCCGGCGCTGCTGCCGCTCGCTGCCGGCGCTGCCGCGGGAGCCGCACAGAGCTTGTGGGGAGCCGAGGAGAGGTGGCTGCGTTAGAGCAGCAGGTTGCAACCCTCCTGAGCAAGTTTGTGCACAGCTCAGGGCTTTATGAGATTATCACAGTATCGACCAGGTTGGAAAAGAGCTCAAAGATCAGCAAGTCCAAACTATGACCTAATACCCAACACCTCCTGACAGCCAAACCATGGCTCCAAGGGCCACGTCCAAGCCTTTCTTGAACATCTCCAGGGACAGGGACTCCACCACCTCCCTGGGCAGCACATTCCCCTGGCCAGTTCCTCTTGCTGGGAAGAACTTTGTCCTCACCCCCAGCCTAAACCTCCCCTGGAACAGCTTGAGACTGTGTCCTCTTGTTGTGGTGCTGGCTGACTGGGAGAAGAGACCAACCCCCACCTGGCTACCACCTCCCTTCAGGGAGTTGCAGAGAGCAAGAAGGTCTCCCCTGAGCCTCCTCTTCTCCAGGCTAAGCAAGCCCAGCTCCCTCAGCCTCTCCTCACAGGGCTGTGCTCCAAACCCCTCCCCAGCCTCATTGCCCTTCTCTGGAAGCCTTTATCAGGCTGCCCACAGAGGTTGTGGAGTCTCCATCTCTGGAGTCCTTCCAAACCCACCTGGACATTGTGGTCCTGGGTGGTTTACTCTAGGTGATCCTGCTCTAGGAGGGAGCTTGGACTGGGTGGTCTTCAGAGATCCTTCTCAACCCCCAGCAGTCTGGGACTGTGTGATGAGCAGGATGCCTCCTCCAGGAAGGAAGAGGGAAAAGAGAGAACTGCCCCAAACTTTGTTTTATCCCTGCCCCTGCTGGGGGCAGGAGTTGATCTGCTGGAGGGCAGAGAGGCTTTGCAGAGGGACCTTGACAGGCTGGACAGATGGGCAGAGGCCAAGGGCAGGAGATTGAACACAGCCAAGTGCCAGGTGCTGCACTTTGGCCACAGCAACCCCAGGCAGTGCTACAGGCTGGGGGCAGAGAGGCTGAGAGCAGCCAGGCAGAGAGGGACTTGTAGGTACTGCTCAATAGTAGGCTGAACAGGAGCCTGCAGTGTGCCCAGGCAGCCAAGAAGGCCAAGGGCAGCCTGGCCTGCATCAGGAAGAGTGTGGCCAGCAGGAGCAGGGAGGTCAT
Source organism: Colaptes auratus (assembly GCA_015227895.2). Taxonomy (NCBI): domain Eukaryota; kingdom Metazoa; phylum Chordata; class Aves; order Piciformes; family Picidae; genus Colaptes; species Colaptes auratus. The sequence goes on along the minus strand of JAAWVA010000038.1, from coordinate 105,059 downwards.
TGTGCCCTGTGCTCAGCACTGCTTAGGCCACACCTGGAGTCCTGTGTCCAGCTCTGGGCTCCTCAGTTTAAGAAGGACATTGAGAGACTTGAAGGTGTGCAGAGAAGGGCAAGAAAGCTGGGGAGGGGTCTGGAGCACAGCCCTGGGAGGAGAGGCTGAGGGAGCTGGGCTTGCTTAGCCTGCAGAAGAGGAGGCTCAGAGGAGACCTCCTTGCTCTCTGCAACTCCCTGCAGGGAGGTTGGAGCCAGGTGGGGGTTGGTCTCTTCTCCCAGGCAGGCAGCCAGCAGCAGAACAAGAGGACACAGTCTTAGGCTGTGCCAGGGAGGATTAGGCTGGGGTGAGGAAGAAATTCTACACAGAGAGAGTGATTGCCCATTGGAATGTGCTGCCCAGGAGGTGGTGGAGTCACCATCATTGGAGGTGTTCAGGAGGAGACTTGATGGGGTGCTGGGTGCCATGGTTGAGTTGACCAGATGGTGTTGGGTGATAGGTTGGACTTGATGATATCAAAGGTCTCTTCCAACCTGGTCTGGTCTGGTCTGGTCTGGTCTGTTCTCTTCTCTTCTCTTCTCTTCTTCTCTTCTCTTCTTCTCTTCTCTCTCTCTTCTCTTCTCTTTTCTCTCTCTTCTCTTCTCTTCTCTCTCTTCTCTTCTACTCTGTTCTGTTCTATTCTGTTCTGTTCTATTCTATTCTGTTCTATTCTATTCTATTCTATACCTACCTATCACCACTGCTTTGCTCTGGGGGCTCTCCACAATGCACTCAAGGCCACCATTAACATGGGAGGGAGTGCACCAGGGAGGACGTTCAGGGCCAGGCTGGGTGAGGCCTCGAGCCACCAAGCCTAGTTGAGAGGTGTCTCTGCCCTTGGCAGGGAGGTTGCAGTAGATGATCTCTGAGGTCCCTTCCAACCTGAGCCATTGTGTGAATCAACCCTGGAGGGTCTCTGGAGCAGATCAAGCAGCTGCTTCATGGGAACAAAGCTCTTCCTGAGAGTACAGCTGAAGTGGGGGGGGGGGAAGATGCTTCTTGCCCTTCACCTCGAGTGGAAAGATGTAGTTAGGTTCTTAGTGTGCTGTTTGAGAGCTGGTGGTGTGCTCTCTGCCTGCCTTCCTGAAGAAGCTGTTTCTGATGCTCTTTTGATCAGGGCAAGCAGCTTCCTTTAAATAGAGGAATAGAAATAGAAATCAAATGCCTTTGCTTTTAAAAGAGCAAAGAGTGGGGAGGAAACAAATCAATAGCAGCTGTCAGGCACTCGAGGTACAAGAATAAATGGCTCTGCCTGCCTGACAAAGGCACAAATTGCCAGGGAGGGAAGGGGATTCCATGCTCCTTGGAAAGATGATTTTAAAGGGCTGTCATAATTAGGAACAGCTTCATTATCATTCTGAGTCGCCTTTCAAGGGCCTCCTTGCTCTGATGACATTAATTATGTGCCTGATAAAGTCCTCTCATTGTGGTGAGCACACAACACAGCGTGCACCAGTGCTATTAGAGGCATCAAAGGCAGAGAGAGAGAGAGAGAGCCCTGAGAGGGGCTCCTGTATTGATTCCTCTGCTGGCTTTTGCTGTTCAAGCTCAGCCTGCTCTCTGGGCTCGTGGCTCCTGTCTCCACCACCCTGGGAAAAGGGAGCTGAAGAGTTACAGGAGGCACATCCTGGAGGGCAGGGGGAAAGCAAAGGGCCTGAGTGGGTGGCTGTGGGTGTTTGGTGGGTTTAAAAACCCTGAGTAAAGGAAGGAAAAACCCTGAGTAAAGGAAGGCAAATCACAGCCTGGGGCTGCATCCCAGAGACTTGGAGACTGGATGGGGTGCTTGGTGCCATGGTTTGGTTGATCAGATGGTGTTGGGGGATAGGTTGGACTTGATGATCTCAAAGGTCTCTTCCAACCTGGTCTGGACTATCCTATCCTCTCCTCTCCTATCCTCTCCTCTCCTATCCTCTCCTCTCCTATCCTCTCCTCTCCTATCCTCTCCTCTCCTATCCTCTCCTCTCCTATCCTCTCCTCTCCTATCCTCTCCTCTCCTATCCTCTCCTCTCCTATCCTCTCCTCTCCTATCCTCTCCTCTCCTATCCTCTCCTCTCCTATCCTCTCCTCTCCTATCCTCTCCTCTCCTATCCTCTCCTCTCCTATCCTCTCCTCTCCTATCCTCTCCTCTCCTATCCTCTCCTCTCCTATCCTATTCTCTCCTATCCTATCCTATCCTATCCTATCCTATCCTATCCTATTTTATCCTATTTTATCCTTTCCTATCCTATCCTTTCCTATCCTCTCCTATCCCATCCCATCCCATTCTCTCCTGTCCTCTCCTGTCCAAAGCAGCGTTGCCAGCAGATCCAGAGAGGTGACTCTGCCACTTTGCTCTGCTGAGACCTCACCTGGAGTGCTGTGTGCAGGTCTGGAGCCCTCAATACAGGAAGGACCTGGAGCTGATGGAGAGGTTCCAGAGGAAGGCCATGAAAATGATCAGGGGGTTGGAGCAGCTCTGCTATGAGCAGAGGCTGGGGGTGTTCAGCAGAGGAGGCTCCAGGGCCACCTAGTAGCAACCTTCCAGTACCCAAAGGGGGCTGCAGGAAGGCTGGAGAGGGACTGTTTGCAGGGACAGGACCAGGGGCAATGGCTTCAAACTAGAGCAGAGCAGATTTAAATTGACTGTCAGGAAGAAGGTGGAACACTGGGACAGGTTGCCCAGGGAGGTGGTTGAGGCTCCATCCATCAAGATGGATGGTCTCTTCTCCCAGGCAGGCAGCCCCAGAACAGTCTCAAGCTGTGCCAGGGGAGGTTCAGGCTGGAGGTTAGGAAGAAGTTCTTCCCAGCAAGAGAGATTGGCCACTGGGATGTGCTGCCCAGGGAGGTGGTGGAGTCCCCATCCCTGGAGGTGTTTAGGAAGAGCCTGGCTGAGGCCCTTGGTGCCATGGTTGAGTTGATCAGATGGTGCTGGGTGAGAGGTTGGACTGGATGATCTCTGAGGTCTTTTCCAACCTGCTTAATTCTACTCTCTTCTATTCTAAGATGTTGAAGGGGAGGCTCAATGAGGCCCTGGGCAACCTGATCTAGTTGGGGATGTCCTTGCTGACTGCAGGGGGGTTGGACTGGCTGAGCTTTGGAGGTCCCTTCTGGCCTGGACCATTGTGTGATTCTGCTTCTTTCCCAGCTAAGCATCCATGTCACAAAAGCACATGGAAACAGAGCAAGACACTTCCAGCTGAGAGCAGCCAATCTGTGGAATTTCAGGGGAAGACACTGAAGGAATGGTCCTCAGGAGCTATGTGAAGGTTTATTCAAGGGCTTCCTTCAATCCCTGCAGACTAAGAGAGCACAAAAGCCTTCCCCTGCTAGCACCTCTCAGCAACAGCAGTGTGGCAGTTCTTGATTTCCAAGGGCTGTGCTCCTTTATTCTGGTGGAGGAATCAGGGGAAGGGCACTGGAGGGTGAAATGCTCTGCAGATCAGGCCCTGCCATTTGTAGGGGAAGGCAAAGGGGAAGGCAGAGGCTCTCACATCAGAGTGATCTGTCTGCCTGCAAAGGATCCAGATTAGCAGTCCAGGTTGGATGCTCTGCCAGGGTGGTACAGGAGCACCACCACCACCACCATGCAGGCTGGAGGGAAGGTTAGAGACACACAAGGACTCACCCCTGCCTTTGCTGGAGGGGATGGAGACCCATCACTGTGGGAAGCAGCTAAAGCAGCTGAGCTGATCAACTTGTGACCCTCCAAAAGGACCTGAAAAGCTTCCTAATGAAGGTGCAGCAATGCCCTCCTGCATAAGTGAAGGCACCAAGCAGGCTGGGGCCTGGGGTTAGGTGTCTCATCCAGCTGCTCAGCTGGAGTGCTCAGAGCAGGCCAGATGTGAGGAGAACTTAGCCAAAAATGTTGTGTCCCTGCCAGGAGCTGCAGGAGGTCTGCAAGAGCAGAGCGGGAATGCTGCTGCACCTTTGGATTTAACCCAGAGCTGCAGATGGCAGGAGGGCTGGGAGTTCTGAAACTCCCAGCATTGCTCCCTCATTGCTCAGGAGTAGCTAAAAGGGTTCTCAAGGACTAGACCAGGGCTGCCCAGGGAGGTGGTTGAATCCCCACACCTGGAGGTGTCAGAGCTGTGGTGCTGAGGGCCATGGTTTAGCCTCAGCCTTGGTAGAGGTAGAGAAGGGTTGGACTGGATGAGCTTCAAGGTCTTCTCCCACCAAACCAGTTCTGTCCTTCTGGGTTTGCTCTGGGTTGTACATCTGATTGACCAGCCCCAAAGACCTGAATCCTGGCTACTCAACCAGCACTTCTGGCTAGAAGAATCCTCTCAGTGCCTTGCAGCACAGCTTTCACCTGGAGTTTGGGAGGAAGAGATCCAAGCAGGGTTGGACTGGAGGAGCTTCAAGGTCTTCTCCAGCCAAACCAGTTCTGTGCTTCTGGGTTTGTTCTGAGTTGTACATCTGAGAATCCTGGTTACTGAACCAACACATCTAGCTAAAAGAATCCTCTCAGTGCCTTGCAGCACAGCTTTCACCTGGAGTTTGGGAGGAAAAGCTCTGAGAAGGGTTGGACTGGAGGAGCTTCAAGGTCTTCTCCAACCAAACCAGTTCTGTGCTTCTGGGTTGTACATCTGATTGACCAGCCCCAAAGACCTGAATCCTGGCTACTCAACCAACACTTCTGGCTAGAAGAATCCTCTCAGTGCCTTGCAGCACAGCTTTCACCTGGAGTTTGGGAGGAAAAGCTCTGAGAAGGGTTGGACTGGAGGAGCTTCAAGGTCTTCTCCCACCAAACCAGTTCTGTGCTTCTGGGTTGTACATCTGATTGACCAGCCCCAAAGACCTGAATCCTGGCTACTCAACCAACACTTCTGGCTAGAAGAATCCTCTCAGTGCCTTGCAGCACAGCTTTCACCTGGAGTTTGGGAGGAAAAGCACTGAGAAGGGTTGGACTGGAGGAGCTTCAAGGTCTTCTCCCAACCAAACCAGTTCTGTGCTTCTGGGTTTGTTCTGGGTTGTACATCTGAGAATCCTGGTTACTGAACCAGCACTTCTGGCTAAAAGATCCTCTCAGTGCCTTGCAGCACAGCTTTCACCTGGAGTTTGGGAGGAAAAGCTCCAAGCAGGGTTGGACTGGAGGAGCTTCAAGGTCTTCTCCCACCAAACCAGTTCTGTGCTTCTGGGTTTGCTCTGGGTTGCACATCTGATTGACCAGCCCCAAAGACCTGAATCCTGGCTACTCAACCAACACTTCTGGCTAGAAGAACCCTCTCAGTGCCTTGCAGCACAGCTTTCACCTGGAGTTTGGGAGGAAGAGATCCTTTTGATTTCAGGGCTTGGGGTCTTTTTTTTTCCTCCCCTTGGCTCCTGACTGTGACCTTTCTAAAACATTCCTGAGGGAAGCAGGGCTCCTGAAGTGTTACCATTCAACTTTTCTGCTGGCAGCCCAGGCCCAGCTGATGACCCTCAACCAGCTTCCACTAATGACAAGGAAGTAGCTGGTCCAGAAGGTAGCTCCCAGCCTGTTAACCCACAAGGGCCTTTTAGTTGTTCAATTAAAGGAGCAGACTCCCATTAGATCAAACAGAGGGGGTGGACAAAAAAGACACTCTGGCTCTGCAGGAGTTGGGAGGCTGGAATTAGCCATGCTCTGAAGTTGCTCTTCCTCCCATGGCAATTTAGTCACCTTCACTAATTGGTTTTCCTTCAATAATTAAGCCCAGCTGCCCAAGCAGGCTGCCACCCCCCACATCCCCCACACCCCCCCCAAGCTGCCAGCTTTAAGGGCAGACACACCAATGGAGCCTTGTAGAAGAGGAGCAAAATGTTCCTTTCCCACCCACCCCCAACCCCAAATCAAAACCAACCCTAAGTTGTGGCAGGTGAATAGAAAATAGAGTGGAGTAGGAGTGGAGTTGGAGTAGAGTAGGAGTAGAATAGAATAGGAGTGGAGTAGGAGTGGAGTGGAGTAGGAGTGAAGTAGGAGTAGAGTGGAGTAGGAATAGGAGTGGAGTAGGAGTAGAGTGGAGTGCAGTAGGAGTAGAATATAATAGGAGTGGAGTAGGAGTAGAGTGGAGTAGAAGTGAAGTAGGAGTAGAGTGGAGTAGAGTGGAGTAGGAGTAGAGTGGAGTGGAGTTGGAGTAGAGTAGGAGTAGAGTGGAGTAGGAGTAGAGTGGAGTGGAGTTGGAGTAGAGTAGGAGTAGAGTGGAGTAGGAGTAGAATAGGAGTGGAGAAGAGTGGAGTAGGAGTGGAGTAGAGTGGAGTAGGAGTAGAGTGGAGTAGGAGTAGAGTGGAGTGGAGTTGGAGTAGAGTAGGAGTGGAGTGGAGTAGGAGTAGAATAGAATAGGAGTGGAGTAGGAGTAGAGTGGAGTAGGAGTGAAGTAGGAGTAGAGTGGAGTAGGAGTAGAGTGGAGTAGGAGTAGAGTGGAGTGGAGTTGGAGTAGAGTAGGAGTGGAGTGGAGTAGGAGTAGAATAGAATAGGAGTGGAGTAGGAGTAGAGTGGAGTAGGAGTGGAGTAGGAGTAGAGTGGAGTAGGAGTAGAGTGGAGTAGGAGTAGAATAGGAGTGGAGTAGAGTGGAGTAGGAGTGGAGTAGAGTGGAGTAGGAGTAGAGTAGAGTGGAGTAGGAGTAGAGTGGAGTGGAGTTGGAGTAGAGTAGGAGTAGAGTGGAGTGGAGTAGGAGTAGAATAGAATAGGAGTGGAGTAGGAGTAGAGTGGAGTAGGAGTGAAGTAGGAGTAGAGTGGAGTAGAGTGGAGTAGGAGTAGAGTAGAGTGGAGTGGAGTAGAAGTAGAGTGGAGTAGGAGTGGAATAGGAGTAGAGTGGAGTAGGAGTAGATTGGAGTAGAGTAGGAGTAGAATAGAATAGGAGTGGAGTAGGAGTAGAGTAGAGTGGAGTAGGAGTGGAGTAGAGTGGAGTAGCATAGGAGTGGAGTAGAGTGGAGTTGGAGTGGAGTGGAGTAGGAGTAGAGTGGAGTAGGAGTGGAGTAGAGTGGAGTAGAATAGGAGTGGAGTAGAGTGGAGTAGGAGTGAGTAGAGTGGAGTAGAATAGGAGTGGAGTAGAGTGGAGTAGGAGTGGAGTAGAGTGGAGTAGAATAGGAGTGGAGTAGAGTGGAGTAGGAGTGGAGTAGAGTGGAGTAGAATAGGAGTGGAGTAGAGTGGAGTAGGAGTGGAGTAGAGTGGAGTAGAATAGGAGTAGAGTGGAATTGAGTTGAGTTGAGTTGAATTGAATTGAATTGAATTGAATTGAATTGAATTGAATTGACCTGACCAGGTTGGAAGAGACCTTTGAGCTCATCCAGTCCAACCTCTCACCCAGCACCATCTGATCAACTCAACCATGGCACCAAGGGCCTCAGCCAGGCTCTTCCTAAACACCTCCAGGGATGGGGACTCCACCACCTCCCTGGGCAGCACATCCCAAGGGCCAATCTCTCTGTCTGGGCAGAATTTCTTCCTAACATCCAACCTGGCACAGCTTGAGACTGTGTCCTCTTGTTCTGGTGCTGCTTGCCTGGGAGAAGAGACCAACCCCCACCTGGCTCCAACCTCCCTGCAGGGAGTTGCAGAGAGCAAGAAGGTCTCCCCTCAGCCTCCTCTTCTGCAGGCTAAGCAAGCCCAGCTCCCTCAGCCTCTCCTCACAGGGCTTGTGAGGATGTTAGGTCCAGGATCAGACCACTGCTTGCTCAGGATCAGACCATCTTGCCTTGCTGACTTGCAGCAGTGGCAGCTGAGCTCGTTCCAGGAAAGGTTTATTGAGGTTTGTGTTGGTTTTGTTTCTTCCCAGAGCTTTTAAGTGGTGAGCAGGAAGCAGCATGTGAGGGAGGCAGATGTACCTGAGAAACACAGGCAAGAAATTCCAAGCCCATGAAGAGTTTGCTGGCAGGAGGCTCTGCCTTGCCAGAACCTGTTGGTGATTAATCCTCTAAACTTTGGGAGCTGTTGTCCCAGGACAGCTGGGAGTTGGTTTGGGGTGGTGGTTTTTTCACAGCAGATCTTCAGCCAGGTGCTGAGTTTCCCAAGGGAGTCCTTGCATGGTGATAGAACAGTCAAGAAGCTATGAAATGGAAGTGGCCAGAGATGGGGAGAGGGGATCCTGCCCCTCTGCTCTGCTCTGCTGAGGCCTCACCTGCAGGGCTGTGTCCAGTTATGGGATTCCCAACACTGCAGAGACATGGAGCTGCTCCAGAGTAGGGCCACAAAGATGATCAGAGGGCTGCAGAACCTCTCCTGCAAGGACAGGCTGAGAGAGTTGGGCAGTTCAGCCTGGAGAAGAGGAGGCTCCAGGGAGAGCTTGGAGCAGTGTTTGAATATCTGAAGGGGGCTACAGGAGAGCTGGGGAGGGACTGTTACAAGGGCTGGAGGTCCTAGGAAGAGAGGCAATGATTTGAAAGTGGAGCAGGGGAGATGTAGGGTGGACATCAGGAGGAAGTTCTGCTCAACAAGCAGCTGGAGAGGAAGCAGCAGGTGTGCCCAGGTGGCCAAGAAAGCCAAAGGCCTCCTGGCTGGGATCAGCAATGCTGTGTCCAGGAGGAGCAGGGAGGGGACTGACCCCTGGGACTCAGCTCTGGGGAGGCCACACCTCGAGGGTTGTGTCCAGTTTGGGGCTCCTCAATGCAGGAGAGATGTGGAGGTGCTGGAGCCAGGGCAGAGGAGGGCCAGGAAGCTGTGGAGGGCCTGGAGAATGAATCTGATGAGGAGAGACTGAAGGAGCTGGGGATGGTTAGTGTGAAACAGAGGAGGCTGAGGGGAGACCTCACTGCTGTCTACAACTCTCTGAAAGGGGCTTGTGGAGAGGTTGGTGCTGGTCTCTTCTCCCAGGTGATTAGTGATGGAACAAGAGGGAATGGCCTCAAGCTGCCACTGGGTAGGGTTAGACTGGACAGTAGCAAAAAGAGTGGTCAGGGACTGGAATGTGCTGCCCAGGGAGGTGGTGGAGTCCCCAAGCCTGGCTGTGTTGGAAGGTGGTTTGGATGTGGTGCTTGGGGCTATGGTTTAGGGGTGAGCCTTGTAGAGTAGGGTTCTGGGGTTGGACTTGGTGATCCTGAGGGTCTGTTCCAACCTGACTGCTGCTGTGATTCTAGGGGTGAGCCTTGCAGAGCAGGGTTCTGGGGTTGGACTTGGTGATCCTGAGGGTGTGTTCCAACCTGACTGCTGCTGTGAGTCTAGGGGTGAGCCTTGTAGAGCAGGGTTGTGGGCTTGGACTTGGTGATCCTGAGGGTCTGTTCCAACCTGCTGCTGTGAGTCTAGGGGTGAGCCTTGTAGAGCAGGGTTCTGGGTTGGACTTGGTGATCCTGAGGGTCTGTTCCAACCTGACTGCTGCTGTGAGTCTAGGGTGAGCCTTGCAGAGTAGGGTTGTGGGCTTGGACTTGGTGATCCTGAGGGTGTGTTCCAACCTGCTGCTGTGAGTCTAGGGGTGACCCTTGTAGATTAGGGTTGTGGGCTTGGACTTGGTGATCCTGAGGGTGTGTTCCCACCTGACTGCTGCTGTGAGTCTCTCGGCTCAGCTGCCTCGGTTCCACCTGGGCAGAGCTGCTAAAGCAACTTCCCAGCCGCGGGAATCCCTGCGGAGGACTCAGGGCTGGTTTGTCTTGTGTCCAAAGCTTACCCTGAGCCCTTCCCCTCCATGTGTATTCTGGATGGGCTTTATGGCTCCTTCAGCTTCCATGCTATTCACCAAGCTGGTCACCAAAGCACAGTGAAGTGATTAACTCCAAGACTGCTTTCCTTGTCTTCCCAGACTGGCAGATAAGGCGGTGAAGGATTACGCCACCTACCGCTCTGGCCTTCTCTTCTGGGCCCTGGTGGATCTCATTTACAACATGTTCAAGGTAAGCAAATGAAACACTGAGGCTTGCTTTCCACCAGCTTTCTAACCTGAGCAACCATCTTCAATGTGAGAAAGAGGCAGTGAAGTTCATTCCTGGCCGCTTCCCACCCACGAGCATCTGAAACAAGGCCAGAGGTCAAAGCCCCTTTTGTCCAAGAGCCTTGGAAAAGCTTCACCTTGCATGAGCAGAAAGACCCCAAGTGGCTGCCTGGGCTTCTTGTTCCCCTTGCAACCTGGTGTCTGAAGGATGGAGAGACTTCCCCAGTTTTGCAGCACTCCTCCTGTGCTGTGAATTCACCCTGTTACAAGAAGGCTCTGGAGGGGCTGGAAGGCATCCAGCGCAGGGCCACGAGGGTGAGCAGAGGGCTGCAGCTGCTCTGCTGTGAGGACAGACTGAGGGAGTTGGGGCTGTGCAGTCTGGAGAAGAGGAGGCTCCAGGGAGACCTTCTTGTGGCCTTCCAGGATCTGAAGGCAAGAAAGCTGGGGAGGGACTTCTGAGGGTGTCAGGGAGGGATAGGACTGGGGGGGATGGAGCAGAACTAGAAGTGGGGAGATTGAGATTGGCTGTGAGGAAGAAGTTGTTCCCCAGGAGGGTGGTGGCAGCCTCCTGCCTGGAGGTGTTTGCAGCCAGGCTGGAAGTGGCTGTGACCAACCTGCTGGGGTGTGAGGTGTCCCTGCCCATGGCAGGGGAGTTGGAGCTGGCTGAGCCTTGAGCTCCCTGACAGTTCTGTGATTCAATGATTTTCTCTCTGGTTCACATTGAGAGCTGCACCAAGGAAGCTGTTGGGTATGGAAGGAAGGAGCAGCACCCACCAGAAAGAGCTTCCAAAGAGGGTTAAATAATTAGGGTGGGAAACTGCCTGGGAGCTTGTTAGCATTGTGCACAAACAGATGATGAGGTCAGATGTGGGGGAACTGTCCCTGTGTGGCTTCTTTCCAAGAGTCTCTGGGGATACAAGTCCAAGAGCAGAAAGCACTGGGGCTTGCAGTTATTCCTCAGGACATGGCTGGTGGCCATGGTGGTGTCAGGTTGATGGTTGGCCTTCTCCAGCAGATCCAGGGAGGTTTGCCTCCCCTCTACTCTGCCTAGTGAGGCCACACCTGAAATATTGCAGCCAGTTCTGGGCTCCCCAGGTCAGGAGGGACAGGGATCTGCTGGAGAGAGTCCAAGGGAGGACTATGAGGATGCTGAAGGGACTGCAGCACTTCAGGAAAGGCTGAGACCCCTGGGGGTGTTCAGTCTGGAGAGGAGAAGGCTGAGAGGGGATCTGATCAATGTCTATAAATATCTGAGGGCTGGGGGTCAAGAGGGAGGGCACAGGGACAGGCTCTGCTCAGTTGTGCCCTGGGATAGGACAAGGGGTAATGGATATAAACTCCAGCACAGGAGGTTCCACCTCAGCACAAGGAGGAACTTCTTCACTGGGAGGCTCCCAGAGCCCTGGAGCAGGCTGCCCAGAGAGTCTCCTTCCCTGGAGCCTTCCCAGCCCCATCTGGATGTGTTTCTGTGTGACCTGTGCTGGATTCTCTGCTCCTGCTCTGGCAGGGGGGCTTGGACTCAGTGATCTCTGGAGGTCCCTTCCAACCCCTACCATCCTCTGATCCTGGTGGCTGATGTGTTTTTCCAAGGGGCTTTGTGAGCACAGCACTTGGCCTTGCCATTCATGGTGGGTTTGCCTGGGAGGTGATCACTCTGCAGCCTGGAGACAGCCAGAAGCTTCTCTGTTGAGGTTTGCTGTCATGTCCCAACTCGAGATTTGGGCCTGGGCACTAAATGTGAAGTCCATCAGCACAGACTACACAGAGTTCCACCTCAACATGAGGAGAAGCTCTACTCTCAGGGTGCTGGAGAGGTGGTGGAGTCTCCTTCTCTGGAGCCTTTCCAGCCCCAGCTGGATGCGTTCCTGTGCGACCTCTGCATGGTCCTGCTCTGGCTCTGGCTTGGACTGGATCTCCAGAGGTCTCTTCTGTAAGTAGCTGGGGGTTGGGGGCTGATTTGGTCCTGTTCTTCCTTCTCCTAGAAGGTGCCTACCAGCAACACTGAGGGGGGCTGGTCCTACTCTCTGGCCGAGTTCATCCGCCACAACGACATGCCAATCCACGAGGCCGCCGACAGGGCCCTGAAAACCTTCCAGGAGGAGTTCATGCCAGTGGAAACGTTTGCTGAGTTCCTGGATGTTGCTGGTAAGTGTCTGCCTTGCCCTTTGACAAGTGTCTGCCTCCTTGCAGCTGCTGACCGCCGCTGGCTTCGGGGCAGCAGAGCGTTCCTGCCACCCCAGCGGCGGCGGCAGCTTGGCTGCGCCAGGCCTCGGAGCTGGCTCCCAAACGCTTGGGAGGGGACAGCCCCCAGGCAGCCAAACTTCAGAGAGTCATGGAATAGCAGCAGGGAATCAATAAGGTTGGAAGAGACCTCAGAGCTCAGCAAGTCCAACCTGGCACCCAACACCTCCTGACAGCTAAACCATGGCTCCAAGGGCCACGTCCAAGCCCCCTTTGAACACCTCCAGGGATGGGGACTCCACCACCTCCCTGGGCAGCACGACTTGATGATCTCAAAGGTCTCTTCCAACCTGGCCTATCCTATCCTATCCTATCCCAAGGGCCAATTCCTCTTTCTGTGAAGAACTTTCTCCTCACCTCCAGCCTAAACCTCCCCTGGCACAGCTTGAGACTGTGTCCTCTTGTTCTGGGGCTGGGGGCCTAGGAGAAGAGACCACCCCCAGCTGGCTACAACCTCCCTTCAGGGAGTTGGAGAGAGCAAAAGGTCTCCCCTGAGCCTCCTCTTCTGCAGGCTAAGCAGCCCAGCTCCCTCAGCCTCTCCTCCCAGGGCTGTGCTCCAGACCCCTCCCCAGCCTTGTTGCCCTTTCTGGACACCTTCAAGGCTCTCAATGTCCTTCTTGAACTGAGGGGCCCAGAACTGGACACAGGACTCCAGGTGTGGCCTAAGCAGCGCTGAGCACAGGGGCAGAATGACTTCCCTGCTCCTGCTGGCCACACTCTTCCCTGTTTGGGGCTGGGTGCTTGGTTTTTTGGTGATTGATTGGTGGGTGGGTGGTTGGTTGGTGTTTGGTTGGTTGTTGGTTGTTTGGCTGGTTGGTTGCTTGGTTGTTGGGTAGTTGGTTGGTGGTTGGTTGTGTGGTTGGTTGTGTGGTTGGTTGGTGGGTGGTTGGCTGGTGAGTGGTGGGCGGTTGGTGGCTGGTTGGTTGGTGTTGGTGGCTGGTTGGTTGGTGGTTGGTTGTTTGGCTGGTGTGGGTGGTTGGTGGTTGGTTGGTGGTGGTTGGGTGGTTGGGTGGTGGTTGGTTGGTGGTGGTTGGGTGGTTGGTTGTTTGGTTGGTGGTTGGTTGGTTGTTGGTTGTGGGTTGTTGGTTGGTTGGTGGTTGGTTGGTGTGGCTGGTTGGTTGGTGGTTGGTTGGTGTTTGGTTGGCTGGTTGGTTGTGGTTGGTTGGCTGGTTGGTGGTTGGTGGTTGGCTGGTTGGGTGGTTGGTTGGTTGGCTGGTTGGTGGTTGGTTGGCTGGTTGGTTGTGGTTGTGGTTGTGGTTGGCTGGTTGGTTGGTGGTTGGTTGGCTGGTTGTGGTTGGTTGTTGGCTGGTTGGTTGTTGGTTTGGCTGGTTGGTTGGTTGTTGGTGGTGTTGGCTGGTTGGTTGGTTGGCTGGTTGGTGGTTGGTTGGTTGGCTGGTTGGTTGGTGGTTGGTTGGCTGGTTGCTGGTTGGTTGGTTGGCTGGCTGGTTGTGGTTGGTTGGTGGTTGGTTGGTGTTGGTTGGTTGGTTGGTGGTTGGTTGGTTGGCTGGTTGCGGTTGGTTGGTTGGCTGGCTGGTTGGTGGTTGGTTGGCTGGTTGGGGGTTGGTTGGTTGGTTGGCTGGTTGGTTGGTGGTTGGTTGGCTGGTGGGTGGTTGGGTGGCTGGTTGACTGGTTGGTTGGTGGTTGGTTGGGTGGTTGGTGGTTGGTTGGGTGGTTGGTGGTTGGTTGGCTGGTTGACTGGTTGGTTGGTGGTTGGTTGGGTGGTTGGTGGTTGGTTGGCTGGTTGGGTGGTTGGTTGTGGTTGGTTGTTCTGGTTGTTGTGGTTGGTTGGCTGGTTGTGGTTGGTTGGTTGGCTGGTTGGTGGTTTGGTTGGTTGTGGTTGGTTGGTGGTTGGTTGGCTGTGGTTGGTGTTGGTGGTTGGTGGTTGGTTGGCTGGTTGGTTGGTGGCTGGTTGTTGGGTGGTTGGTTGGCTGGTTGGTTGGTTGTTGGTGGGTGGTTGGCTGGTTGTGGTGGGGTGGTTGGTTGGCTGGTTGCTTGGTGGTTTGGTTGGGGTGTTGGTGTTTGGTTGGTGGTTGGTTGGTTGGTTGGTTGGTGGTTGGTGTTGGGTGGTTGGTGGTGGCGGTTGGTGGTTGGTGTTTGGTTGGTGTTTGGTTGTGGTTGCTGGCTGGTTGGTTGGTGGTTGGCTGGTTGGTGTGGGTGGTTGGTTGGCTGGTTGTTGTGGTTGGTTGGTGGTTGGCTGGTTGGTTGGTGGTTGGTTGTTGGGTGGTTGGTGGTTGGTTGGTTGGTGGTTGGTTGTTTGGTCGGTGTTTGGTTGTTGGTTGCTTGGCTGGTTGGTTGGTGGTTGGTTGGTTGTTGGGTGGTTGTTGGTTGGTTGTGTGGTTGGTTGTGGTTGGTTGATGGTTGGTTGGTGGTGGTTGGTGGTTGTTGGTTGGTTGTTGGTTGTCTGAGCTGATTGCTCTCTCTCTTCCCTTCTCTTTCAAGGCCTCTTATCAGAGATCAACGATCCTGACAGCTTCCTCAAGGACCTGTTGAACTCCATCCCCTGAGCCACCAGCACAAGGGAGCCCTGGGCAGAGACTACAACTGCTTTGCCTTCCCCCTCCCTTTGTGTCCCTCCTTGTGCAGTCTGTCCCTTCCCTGAGGAGTGCTGCAGTTGGGCAGTTGGGGTTATTACTATTTTGTTGTTGTTGGGGGTTGATTCTTTTGTTGTTGGTTGGGTTTTATTTTCTACCAATTGGTTGGGGGTTGGGTTTTGGGGTTGTGGTTTGGTTCCCCCCCCCCCCCCACCTTCCTCTTTGGAGTGGAATTGGGATTTGTTTTATCCTGTGTTTCAAAGCTTCTGTCTGTAAAGCCTTGTGTTGTGTTCCAGCTGGTGGGAGGAACTTGTACAGAGAGGAATCCAAACCAGTAAAGCTTAAGTGCTTTAGTGTGCAGCTCTTGGAGTGAAATGCAGCCCACAGATGGGTAAGGTGGGGTGGACCAGTCCTTTACACATGGGTTTGGCTAGTCCTTCACTCATGGGTTGGACTGGTCCTTTCCCCATGGGGTGGATTGGTCCTTTACACATGGTTTGGATTGGTCCTTCACTCATGGGTTGGACCAGTCCCTTACACATGGGGTGGAGCAGTCCTTTACTCATGGGTTGGACTGGTCCTTTCCCCATGGGTTGGACTGGTCCTTTCCCCATGGGTTGGACTGGTCCTTTCCCCATGGGTTGGACTGGTCCTTTCCCCATGGGTTGGACTGGTCCTTTCCCCATGGGTTGGACTGGTCCTTTCCCCATGGGATGGACTGGTCCTTTCCCCATGGGGTGGACTAGTCCCTTACACATGGGGTGGACTGGTCCTTTCCCCATGGGGTGGACTAGTCCCTTACACATGGGGTGGACTAGTCCTTTCCCTATGGGATTGACTAGTCCCTTACACATGGGATTGACTAGTCCCTTACACATGGGATTGACTAGTCCCTTACACATGGGATTGACCTAGTCCTTTCCCCATGGGATGGACTGGTCCTTTACACATGGGGTGGACTGGTCCTTTCCCCTTGGGGTGGACTGGTCCTTTCCCCATGGGTGGACTAGTCCTTTGCCCATGCAGCAGCCTAACCACCAAGTTCTCCCTGCTGTGTTCTCTGAGCTCCTTCTCCCTGGGCTCAGAGCTGCTGCTCCCTTCCCAGCCCCACGGTCTGGACGAGGAGAGAGGAAGCCAAAGGCTCCTGGCATGCAGGGACGCAGAGTGGCACTGTCCTTGCTGCCTGGACACACACTGCAGCTTTCCACTCCTGGGACATGAGCTGTAGGCACTGGTGGCTGCCAGGACAGCCCTTTCCTGCCACCCTTTCTCCAGCTGGCTGTGGGCAGCTCTCCCCTTCTCCCCTGGTCTCTCCTGAGCTGACTCTCGGAGGCTGTATCCGAAGCGGGGGACGCGCGGTGGCCGCCTCACCTCCCAGAGGGGTGCTGCTCACATCCCCACTCCTCCTCCTCTCCCTCTGGGGAGCAATTGCAGCTTCAGCAAGATGCATGGCAAACAGGCACTGCACACATCCTGAGCCCTTTCCACAGCTTACATTTCGCTGTGCATGCCCCGAGCTGAAGCCCAGGACCTGCTTCGGATACAGCTTTGCCTTTCCTCTGCCCCTCGTGCATGCTGGTCGCCTCCCTTCCCCACCCCTTCTCTTGTCCTGTAAGCCAGCTGACCCCTCCTGAAGCTGGACTCTAATAAAGCTTTCCCTCTCTTCCTTGTCTCTGTTTGAACTTCGATTTCCACAGCCCTGTGGCACAGCCCCATCCCACACACCAGCAGTCTTCCAGGGGCTGAGTCACCGAGCAGCCAAGCTGGTGATGGCCTCCTGCTAGCGTGGAGCACGCCTGAGGAGCTGGGTGAAGGCACAGTGGTTTTCTTCTCACCGCTCTGGTGTCACTCTTGGCTTGAGGGTTGGGTCCTGGAGGGGAGGTATGAGCAACAAAATCATAGTCACAGAATGGGGGTGGGGAGAATCTATGGAGCTAGGACCCCCCCTCCCCCCCTCCAGGTGCTGTACAGCACAGGTGCACCAGAGCTGCTGCTAGGGAGAGAGGACTCTTAGGTTGGGCTTCACAGGGCTCTGAAAGCAAAAGGCAGCTGAAGCAGGGCTGAAGAACCAGCTCCACACATCACCTCCCTCCTGATTGTGCCCAAAGCAGCCCTGCTGACATCCTCCAGGCCCTTGGGACCCGAACACAGGAAGTTCCACCTCAACCTGAGGAGAAGCTGCTTTGGTGTGAGGGTGCTGGAGGCCTGGAGCAGGCTGCCCAGGGAGGTTGTGGAGTCTCCTTCTCTGGAGACATTCCAAACCCACCTGGATGTGTTCCTGAGTGACCTCCCCTAGGGGTTCCTGCTCTGGCAGGGGAGGGTTGGACTCCATGACCTCCACGGGTCCCCTCCAGCCTCTACCATTCTGTCATTTCCTTTGCCCTGCTCCCCTTTGCCCTTTGCAATCTCCTTTTCCCAGGCCCTCCTGGAAGCTCTGCACGCTGGTTGCTCTCCCCAGCAGCTGTCCTGCTGGGCTGGGAAAGCCTTCCTCCTGCTCCTCCTGCCTGCCCTGCTAGCAGCTCTTCCGACCCTCTCTCCATCCAAGCCTCTCTGCTGTGTTTTGTCTCTGCCTGCAAGCACCTGCAGTGTTTCCAAACCAGCAGTGGCTTGGAGCTGCTGAGCACAAACACAGGGTGAGCTGCAGCCTTTAAGTGCCAGGGAAGATGCCCTGGATGGGTTTTTGTCTGAGGCAGGCAATGTGATTTCTCTCCCTGGCCAGGTGTCCCCCCCACAGCCTGTTTTGCAGGCAGGGGAAGGACACATGGCTCATGTGTGCCCAGGTGGAGCTTCAGTGTGGCTGCAGCTCCTGGGGGTTGCAGCCTCCAGTGCAGGAATGTGGAGCCAAGAGCCTCTTCTCCCTTTGTCCCAAGTCCTGGGGGAGCTTTGCTGTGTGTGAACACGCCTGGAGCCAAAGGCTGCCTCAGTGTTAAACAGCAGAAACCCTTCTGATACAAACCCAGCACCAGGTGCTGCCAGGACCCTGCTGAGATGTGGCTCCAGGAGCCTACAGCAAAGAAAGGAGCCCCCAGACTTGTGCCACTCAGCCACAGCAAAAGAGCTCCTAGGGCCAGGCTGGAGCTCACCCTGGCAGAAGAGTTTGCTGAAGCAGGGTCTGGTGTTAGCCAAACATCTCCTGAGGTGCCCAAACTGCTGCCTCTGGGAAGCACAGAGCCTCCTCTCCATGCTGGGTGGCTAACTCCCAGGGAAGGACTCCCCCAGGTTGCTCCTCTTGAAGGGCACAGCACAGGGCTGGGTGATCCCTGCTGCTGCAGCTTCCCGAGCTGCCCTCAGCACCATGTGGCTCTGCAGACCTCCTCCTCCCCACCCCTGGAGGTGTTTAAAAGCTGCAGAGCTGTGCTGCTGGGGGGCAGGGCTTAGCCCCAGCCTTGGTGGAGTTAGAGAAGGGTTGGACTGGAAGATCTTAAAGGTCTTTTCCAACCCAAGCAGTTCTGTGCTCTTCTCCCACCTCCCCCTTGGCTGCTGCCTGGACGCTGAGCCAGCACCGTCCCTCACCTGGGAGGAGTCCCAGGGGCTTGTCCCTGGAGCCCCACGGCTATTTGGCTGCTGAGCACCCTTTCCTCCCCCAGCCCAGCCTTTTCCATCCCCATCACAGCCACAAGCACCCTGCCCAGGCCCTGAGCAGAGCCTTTGCTGTGCAGTGCAAGCAGCAGGCACTGCTGTGCTGCCTTGGCCATCTGACCAGAGAGCAAAGTCTGCTGGAGACTTCCCTCCCTGCCCCAGCCTTGCCTTTCAGACCAGCTCTGCTTTCACTCCAGGGCTTAATCCTCACCAACTGATGCCCCCCCGTCGAGCTTGGACCTCCTCTGAGCAGGTAAAGGACACAAATAATAAGCACCACAAGCACCCAGTGCAGGCTAAGGACACCACAAGCACCCAGTTCAGGCTAAGGACACCAATGAGCACCACAAGCACCCAGTGCAGGCTAAGGACACCAATGAGCACCACAAGCACCCAGTTCAGGCTAAGGACACCACAAGCACCCAGTTCAGGCTAAGGACACCAATGAGCACCACAAGCACCCAGTTCAGGCTAAGGACACCAATGAGCACCACAAGCACCCAGTTCAGGCTAAGGACACCAATGAGCACCACAAGCACCCAGTTCAGGCTAAGGACACCAATGAGCACCACAAGCACCCAGTTCAGGCTAAGGACACCAATGAGCACCACAAGCACCCAGTTCAGGCTCTCCCCCAAGTGGCTTTCAATTCACAAGTGAACCCTGGCACCGTTTCAGCTGCTCTGGAGCACAACCTCCCTGCCAGCCCCTTCCCAGCACATCCCAGGAGACCTCCCAGGGTCTGTGGGAGCTTCTTTGGAAGTCACCCTTTGGGTCCTGTTGGTTCCTTGCCCAACTCCAGGCAAGAAACTGGAGATTGGCCTCGACTTGTCTGCTGCACGTGGCTGGGGCACAGCCTGGCCACGTTTGTCAGCCCAGGCTGGGATGATTCACACAGCTCACGGGCAGAGAGCTGAGGGCAGAGGCAGCAGCAAGCTGGGCCCTCTCCAGGCACTGCTGGAAAAGGGCTTGGGATCAATTCAGTGCAAAAAACAAGGATTTGGGGACAGGGTTGAGTGGTGAGCTGGCAGCTGCTGGGTTGATCACAGAATCGTTAGGCTTGGAAGGGACCTCAAGGCTCAGCCAGTTCCAACCCCCCTGCCATGGGCAGGGACTGGGTGAGCTTGCTGACCTGAAAAGGTTTTCTTCCAACCAAAAGGATTCAGTGCCAGCTGCAGCCACCTGAAACAGAGTCCTCCAGTGCGGGCTCCAAAGCTGCTGAGGGGCCTGGAGCAGCTCTGTGAGCGGCAAAGGCTGAGAGCCCTGGGGCTGAGAGCCTGCAGAATAGCAGCCCCAGAGGGCAGCTGAGCAATGCTCAGCAAGAGCTAAAGGAGCTGTGGGGGGCAAGAGCCTGGGGCCAGACTCTGCTCAGTGGTGCCAGGGGGCACTGGGCACAAACTGGCACCCAGGAGGTTCCATCAACAGGAGGAGAAACCTCTTTGGTGTGAGGGTGCTGAGCCCTGGAGCAGGCTGCCCAGAGAGGTTGTGGAGTCTCCTTGTGTGGAGAGCTTCCAACCCCCCCGGGGCATTGTGCTGCTGGGCAGGGTGCTGTGGGTGCCCTGCTGGACTGGATGAGCTCCTTCCAATCACCCCCGTGCTGGGGTTCTGGGACCTTCTGATCTTTTCCCTGCAGGGGGGACCTGGCAGGGGCTGGAGAAGGAAGAAAGGAGAGGCTCTCATTTCATGGACTCTCGGAATCTCTTGGATTGGAGAAGACCTTTCAGGTCAGTGAGTCCAACCATTAAGCCGGAGCCCAGCCTCCTCCGTTGAGGGAAGGAGGCAGAGGGCAGGGCAGCCAGGGAGCCCCACTGCTTGGTGTGCCCTTGGCTGCTCGGCTGCAGACTCCTTCCCCACCGCGCTGGCAGCAGCTCCACTAATTACTGTCATTAACGATCGTCCCACTTGGTGCTTTCCCAACAAGACCTCAGTAACCCTCATGCCCCCGGGGTGAGTGAGCGCTGTCCTCACCCCGAGATGGGGAAACCGGGGTGGGAAAGGGCCGAGGATGCTCCTGCAAAGGTCGAAATCCTCTGGGGCTGGAAGGAAATCGCAGCCCTGGGTCGCAGTGGAAGCCACAAGCAGCTCCCCAGAGCAGCAACCTGTGGCAATCCAATCCAATCCAATCCAATCCAATCCAATCCAATCCAATCCAATCCAATCCAATCCCATCCATCCATCCCATCCAATCCAATCCAATCCAATCCAATCCACCTAAACAACTAACCCATGGCACCCAGCACCCCACCAAGCCTCCCCCTGAACACCTCCAATGAAGGTGACTCCACCACCTCCCTGGGCAGCCCATTCCAGTGGGCAATCACTCTCTCTGTGTAGAACTTCTTCCTAACATCCAGCCTAAACCTCCCCTGGTGCAGCCTGAGACTGTGTCCTCTTGTTCTGGGGCTGCCTGCCTGGGAGAAGAGACCAACCTCTGCCTGGCTCCAACCTCCCTGCAGGTAGTTGTAGAGAGCAAGAAGGTCTCCCCTAAGCCTCCTCTTCTCCAGGCTAAGCAACCCCAGCTCCCTCAGCCTCTCTCCAGGGCTGTGTTCCAAACCCCTCACCAACTTTGTTGCCCTTCTCTGGACACCTTCCAGCAAGTCAACCTCCTTCCTAACCTGAGGGGCCCAGAACTGGACACAGGACTCCAGGTATGGCCTCAGCAGTGCTGAGCACAGGGCACAATGACCTCCCTGCTCCTGCTGGCCACACTCTTCCTGATGCAGGCCAGGATGCCATTGGCCCTCCTGGCTGCCTGGGCACACTGCAGGCTCATGTTCAGCCTCCCACCAACCAGCACCCCCAGGTCCCCCTCTGCCTGGCTGCTCTCAGCCACTCTGCCCCCAGCCTGTAGCTCTGCCTGGGGTTGCTGTGGCCAATGTGCAGCACCTGGCACTTGGATGTGTTCAATCTCCTGCCCTTGGCCTCTGCCCATCTGCCCAGCCTGTGCAGGTCCCTCTGCAGAGCCTCTCTGCCCTCCAGCAGATCAACTCCTGCCCCCAGCTTGGTGTCAGCTGCAAATTCACTGCTGATGGACTCGATGCCCTCATCCAGATCATCAATAAAGATGTTGAAGAGCATGGGGCCCAGCACTGATCCTTGGGGCACACCACTGGTGCCTGGCTGCCAGCTGGCTGTGGCACCATTCACCACCACTCTCTGGGCTCAGCCTCCAGCCAGTTCCTAACCCAGCTCAGAGTGCTGCTGCCCAAGCCAGGGGCTGACAGCTTGGCCAGGAGCTGGCTGTGGGGGACGGTGTCAAAGGCCTTGCTGAGGTCCAGGCAGACCACATCCACAGCCTGCCCCACAGCCACCAGGCAGTCACCTGGGCATGGAAGGAGATCAGGTTGGCCAGCTGATGAAATGCCCTCTGCAGCCCCTGAGGGGCTGCCTGTGCTGGGGGCTTGGGTGGGTGCCTCCGGTTCCCTGTGCTGCTGCCAGCCCTGGTACCTCTTGTGCCAAGGAAGGGGCAGGCTGGCTGTGGGGGGAGATGTCTTCCCAGCAAGGGTCCTCGGGCCCTGGAAGAGGCTGCCCAGGGAGGTGGTGGAGGAAGCAGCTCTGGAGGTGTTTAAAAGCCACCTGGCTGTGGTGCTGAGGGCCCTGGGGTAGTGGCTTAGCAGCAGTGGTGGGCAAGCAGCTGGGCTTGAGGAGCTCAGAGGTCTCTTCCAGCCTCAGCAGTTCTGTGGTTCCTATCTCTGGATCCCTGGGATGCTGGGGTCCCTGTGGTGCTGGTGCCCCTGGTTCCTTGTGGTGCTGAGGTCTCTGGTCTCTGTGGTGCTGGTGCCCCTGGTTCCCTATGGTGCTGAGGTCTCTGTGGTGCTGGGGTCTCTTTGGTGCTGGTGCCCCTGGTTTCCTGTGGTGCTGAGGTCTCTGTGGTGCTGAGGTCTCTGTGGTGCTGGTGCCCCTGGCTCCCCGTGGTGCTGAGGTCTCTGTGGTGCTGGTGCCCCTAGTTCCCCGTGGTGCTGAGGTCTCTGGGGTGCTGGTGCCCCTAGTTCCCCGTGGTGCTGAGGTCTCTGGGGTGCTGGTGCCCCTGGCTCCCCGTGGTGCTGAGGTCTCTGTGGTGCTGGTGCCCCTGGCTCCCCGTGGTGCGGAGGTCTCTGTGGTGCTGGTGCCCCTGGCTCCCCGTGGTGCTGAGTTCACTGTGGTGCTGGTGCCCCTGGCTCCCCGTGGTGCTGAGGTCTGTGTGGTGCTGGTGCCCCTGGCTCCCCGTGGTGCTGAGGTCTCTGTTTCCCCGTGTTGGTGACCTTGGTGCTTGCCACAGCAGCCAAGCGGCTGCGCCCTGCACGCCGGGACGCCCCCCGGGGGTTCTGGGGCTGTTTGATCCCTGCGGCTCCTCCCAGGCCCTTGGGCTCCGATCTCCTCCAAGGAGCAATCAGGGGTGGGATGCTCCAGCCCAGGAACCAGCCTTTAATTAGCTGGATGACAACAACCTGCTTCCCAGCCGCTGCCATCAGCCGTGCCAGGCCCCCCTCCTGCCTGCTGGCTCAGGGCATTGCTCTTCTCCCAGCCCCGCTTTGGGCTTTTTTTTCGCTTGCTCTAAGCCCTTTTGACGCAAGGAGCTTGGTGACTCCACCAGCTGGCACACAGCAAAGGCATTCAGCAGCCAGAGGCCACCAGCTCCTCTCATGGGCTGGGAACCAGTGCAAACTGGGCGTCCTGCTGGCAGGGTGCTCCACCCGAGGACCTCTCCCTCAGAAACACCCCAAAACGTTGAGAAATCCCCAAAGGGAGCTGTCCTGACAGCTTCAGCTCATCCTCTCACCCTGCTGACACCACCACCTCTGCGTGCTGGCGCCATCGGCGGCCCGCTGGGCTCAGGAGGGGAGCTTGGAGCGCTCCGGGGCTGCCACCAGCAGCTCCCCCAGCAGAAGGGCTCCCCAGCAGCTCCCACCAGCAGCTCCCCCAGCAGCTCCCCCAGCAGAAGGGCTCCCCAGCACCTCCCCCAGCAGAAGGGCTCCCCAGCAGCTCCCACCAGCAGCTCCCCCAGCAGAAGGGCTCCCCAGCAGCTCCCACCAGCAGCTTCCCCACCTCCCCCACCAGCAGCTCCTATCAGCAGCTGCCCCACCAGCAGCTCCCACCAGCAGCTCCCCCAGCAGCTCCCACCAGCAGCTTCCCCACCTCCCCCACCAGCAGCTCCCCCAGCAGCTCCCACCAGCAGCTCCCCCAGCAGAAGGGCTCCCCAGCAGCTCCCACCCGCAGCTCCCCAGCAGAAGGGCTCCCCAGCAGCTCCCACCCGCAGCTCCCCCAGCAGAAGGGCTCCCCAGCAGCTCCCACCAGCAGCTCCCCCAGCAGAAGGGCTCCCCAGAAGCTCCCACCAGCAGCTTCCCCATCTCCCCCACCAGCAGCTCCTATCAGCAGCTGCCCCACCAGTAGCTCCCACCAGCAGCTCCCCCAACCAGCAGCTCCCATCAGCAGCTCTCATCAGCAGCTCCCCCAACCAGCAGCTCCCATCAGCAGCTCTCATCAGCAGCTCCCCCAACCAGCAGCTCCCATCAGCAGCTCTCAGAAGCAGCTCTCAGAAGCAGCTCCCCCACCAGCAGCTCCCCCACCAGCAGCTCCCATCAGTAGCTGCCCCACCAGCAGCTCCCATCAGCAGCTGCCCCACCAGCAGCTCCCATCAGCAGCTGCCCCACCAGCAGCTCCCCCATCAGCAGCTCCCCCATCAGCAGCTCCCCCATCAGCAGCTCCCCCAGAAGCAGCTCCCCCAGAAGCAGCTCCCATCAATAGCTCCCCCACCAGCAGCTCTCACCAGCAGCTCCCCCACCAGCAGCTCCCATCAGCAGCTCCCCCACCAGCAGCTCCCTCACCAGCAGCTCCCACCAGCAGCTCCCTCACCAGTAGCTCCCACCAGCAGCTCCCCCACCAGCAGCTCCCCCACCAACTTTTCTTTGTCCTGTGTCACACAAAACAGGTGAAGGAATGAACATACTCAGTGCAAGGAATGAAAGGAGCAGCTGAGGGAGCTGGGCTTGTTCACTCTGGAGAAGAGGAGGCTGAGGGGAGACCTCATTGCTCTCTACAGCTCCCTGACAGGAGGCTGGAGTGAGGTGGGGGGCTGGTCTCCCCAGTAACAAGTGACAGAAAAAGAGGAAAGGGCCTCAGGCTGCAGCAGGGGAGGTTTAGGTTGGATATTAGGACCTGCAGGAGTGGTCAGGGCTTGGCACAGGCTGCCCAGGGAGGTGGTGGAGTCCCCATGCCTGGAGGTGTTCAAGCAATGTGTGGTCAGGGCACCTGGGGCCATGGTTTGCTGGCCATGGTGGGGTTGGGTTGGTGGTTGGACTGGGTGACCTTGGAGGTCTTTGCCACCTGAAACAATTCTCTGATTCTATGACAACACTCAGCTCATGGCTTCTGGAAGAGAGACTGAGGTAGGGAGCTAAAAATACCTCCCAGTTCTACTTAACCCTGAGCTGTGACTGCTGCTGGGTGCAGCATGAGCAGCAAAGCAATTGGCAGAAGGAAAATCCTAACCCTGGTGGGGCTGAAGCCCTGCCCTGAGCACAGGATTGGTCTGGTTGGAGAACTTCAAGATCATAGAGTCACAGAATGGGTTGGGTTGGAAGGGACCTTCAAGATCAGCCAGTTCCAAGCCCCCTGCCATGGGCAGGGACACCTCCCACCAGCCCAGCTTGCTTCAAGGCCTCATCCTGCCTGGCCTGGAACACCTCCAGGGAGGAGGCAGCCACAGCCTCCCTGGGCAGCCTGTGCCAGAGTCTCCCCACCCTCACTCTGAAGAATTGCTTCCTCATCTCCACTCTCAATCTCCTCTCTCCCAGCTCAAAGCCATTGCCCCTCATCCTATCACTCCCAGCCCTTGTCCAAAGTCCCTCCCCAGCTCTCCTGTAGCCCCCTTCAGGTACTGGAAGGCTGCTCCAGGATCTCCCTGGAGCCTTCTCTTCTCCAGGCTGAACAACCCCAGCTCCCAGCCTGTCCCCACAGCAGAGGTTCTCCAGGCTGAACAACCCCAACTCCCAGCCTGTCCCCACAGCAGAGGTTCTCCAGGCTGAACAACCCCAACTCCCAGCCTGTCCCCACAGCAGAGGTTCTCCAGGCTGAACAACCCCAACTCCCAGCCTGTCCCCACAGCAGAGGATCTCCAGCCTGAACAACCCCAACTCCCAGCCTGTCCCCACAGCAGAGGATCTCCAGCCTGAACAACCCCAACTCCCAGCCTGTCCCCACAGCAGAGGATCTCCAGCCTGAACAACCCCAACTCCCAGCTTGTCCCCACCGCAGAGGTTCTCCAGCCTGGCCTCCTCTGCCCCTGCTCCAGCAGTTTGATGCCCTTCTTATGCTCAGGGCACCAGAACTGGGCTCTAGGTGGGGGGGGTCTCAGCAGAGCAGCTCATCAGCAGCGCTGGAGCACCCTGCAATCACCCTCCTGGAGCTGCCAAAGCAAGCACCCTGTCCTAGGCCACACCTGTGGCGGCCTGCAGGGGCTCATCGATGCATATTTGCTGCTCTACTCCATACAGAGGCAAATATTTGGTTACTAAGGAAGCAGAGAACATTGCCACAGTCTCCAAGGAAGTGCCCTGGCAGGTCTCAACTGCTCCAGCTTAGTGGATGCTTCACAGCACCTTGATCTCTTGATCCCTCTCCTGACTTCACTCAAACTTTTGGGGCTGGACCTTGGGCAGAAGATTCTGGGTTGTTTCCAGAAGCATTGTTGGTCTCTCATGGAGACCCATCCCCAGCTTGGGTGAGAGGGGATGGGGATGTCCTGGGGCCAGCCAGCCTGGGGCCATCCTCTGCATCCACACTGCTGAGGGCAAATGGAGCTCTTTGGCACGGCAAGAACCATGGAGTCACTGTGGTTGGAAAAGACCTCCAAGATCATCCAGCTCCAACCATTCTCTGACTGTGCCAAGGCTGGGGCTAACCCATGGCCCCCAGCACCACATCTCAGCAGCTTTGAAACACCTCCAGGGATGGGCATTCAACCACCTCCCTGGGCAGCCTGGGCCAGGCTTTGAGAACCCTCTCAGGGAAGAAGTTTCTTCTCATGTCCAACCTAAACCTCCCCTGGTGCAACTTTGAGGCCACTTCCTTTCATCCTATCATTTACTCCTTGGGAGAAGAGATCAATCCCACCTGGCTGCAGCCTCCTTTCAGGGAGCTGGAGAGAGCCAGAAGGTTTCCTCTCTGCCTCCTCTTCTCCAGGCTCAACACCCCCAGCTCCCTCAGCTGCTCCTCCCCAGCCCTGTTCTCCAGACCCTTCCCCAGCTTCCTTGCCCTTCTCTGGACCTGCTCCAGCCTCTCAATGCCCTTCATGGAGTGAGGAGCCCCAAACAGAGCCTGGTACTCAAGGTATGGCCTCACCAGCGCTGAGTACAGGGGCTGGGGATGCAAACTCAGCACCAAGCTCATAAGTGCCGGTCCCTGCTGTGTGCTCTGGGGTCCTTCCTTCAGGCTTTGGGCAGCTGAGCTGAATGAGGCCTCAGCATCTGAGGTGTTCTTGCTGGTAAGAGTGTTTGGTGGTACTGATGCACAGGGAAGTCCCAAAAGAGGGTTTTTCCCCCCCCCAAGGTAAAAAAAACCCCAAACCAGAAGAGAACAAACCCAAACCAGAAGAGAACAAACCCAAACCAGAAGAGAACAAAGAGAACAAGAAGAGAACAAAGAAGAGAACAAGAAGAGAACAAAGAAGAGAACAAGAAGAGAACAAAGAAGAGAACAAAGAAGAGAACAAACCCAAACCAGAAGAGAACAAACCCAAACCAGAAGAGAACAAACCCAACCAGAAGAGAACAAACCCAACCAGAACAGAACGAACAAAACAGAACAAAAGCAAACAGAACAGAACAAAACAGAGCAAAAGCAAACAGAACAGAACCCAAGGGAGCAAAACCAACCCAACCACCTGGAGCCAAGGAACAGCCCGCAGCAGGAGAAGGTGCTGGGGTTGAGGAGCAGCTCCTGACGCCAATCAGCTGTGACAGAGCTCTTAGCAAACACATGGCAGGGAACAAAACCCTCACGGTTTGAGGAGGAGAAACTTCCTTTAAAGGCGAGGAGGAGGCTGCAGGGGGAAGGGCTGCTGCTTTTGCGAGCCCTGATGTCACTCATTCCTGCCCCATTATCGGGAGCAGCCAACCTGCCAAAGCTCTTCTGCTTCCCCGCCGCAAGGCTCCGAGTGATGCAAGGCTCCCCGGCATCCAGAGGCTTCCCTTATAGGGCTGGGATGGGACACAACCCCCTGCTGACGAGCCCAGCCCTTTCTCCGCCGGGCAACACCTCGGTGAGGAGCGGAGGTGCAGCCTTTGGGTGTCCTCCAACCACCCACCCGCAGCAGCGCGGTGGGGGCTGAGTCACGGCGGGAGTCCCGGCACGGCCGGAGGCTTCTTGCCTGGCCTCTGCCGAGTGATGGAGTGAGAGGAAATGGCCGCAAGTGGCACCTGGGGAGGTTGAGGTTGGAGGGCAGGAGGAATTTCTTTCCTGCAGAGTGGTCAGGGATTGCAACAGGCTGCCCAGGGAGGGGGGGGGGGGCGCCATGCCTGGAGGTTTCTGGGGCCGGGCTGGATGTGACTCTGAGCAGCCTGATCTGGTGTGAGGTGTCCCTGCCCATGGCAGGGGGGGGGTTGGAACTGGATGATCCTTCAGGTCCCATCCGACCCTGGCAGTTCTATGATCCTATGAAATGGCCTCAAGGGGCACCTGGGGAGCTTTAGGTTGGATAGCTGGAGGAATTTCTTTGCTGCAGGAGTGGTCAGGGGTTGGCAGAGGCTGCCCAGGTGGAGTCTCCATCCCTGGAGGTGGTGGAGTCTCCATCCCTGGAGGTGTTCAAGAAACCTGTGGCCATGGCACTTGGGGCCATGGTTTGATGGCCACGGTGGTGTTGGGTTGGTACTTGGACTGGCTGATCTCTGAGGTCTTTTCCAACCTGGTTGACTCTGTGGAATATGTATGTGGCCATGGCACCTGGGGCCATGGTTTGATGGCCATGGTGATGTTGGGTTGATGGTTGGACTGGATGACCTCAGAGAGCTTTTCCAACCCAAATGATTCTCTGATTCTGCTGCAGGGCATGGGCAGGCAGGGATGGATTCTGCTCTCAATTCTCAAGAGCAAGCCCCAGTGCTGGTGCAAACTTGGGAGCACAGAGGGGACAGGGCTTGACTGGAGCTGGAGACATTTTGCTGGCCAAAAACGCTGCCAAGATATGGTGAGGCTCGTGGCAGCAGCTCATCAGCTGCTGGTCATACACTCATAGAAACATTAGAGTTTGGAAGGCACCTCCAGAAATCATCCAGTCCAAACCCCCCTGCCAAAAGCAGGATCACCCAGGGGAGTCTGTGCCCAGGGGGCCAAGAAGGCCAAGGGCATCCTGGCCTGCAGCAGGAAGAGTGTGGCCAGCAGGAGCAGGGAAGTCCTTGTGCCCTGTGCTCAGCACTGCTGAGGCCACACCTGGAGGCCTGTGTCCAGTTCTGGGCTCCTCAGGTCAGGAAAGCTGTTGAGCTGCTGGAAGGTGTCCAGAGAAGGGCAAGAAAGCTGGGGAGGGGTCTGGAGCACAGCCCTGGGAGGAGAGGCTGAGGGAGCTGGGCTTGCTTAGCCTGCAGAAGAGGAGCTCAGGGGAGACCTTCTTGCTCTCTGCAACACCCTGCAGGGAGGTTGTAGCCAGGTGGGGGTTGGTCTCTTCTCCCAGGCAAGCAGCACCAGAACAAGAGGACACAGTCTTAGGCTGTGCCAGGGGATGTTCAGCTGGATGTTAGGAAGAAATTCTTCCCAGCAAGAGAGATTGGCCCTTGGGATGTGCTGCCCAGGGAGGTGGTGGAGTCCCCTCCCTGGAGGTGTTTAGGAAGAGCCTGGCTGAGGCCCTTGGTGCCATGGTTGAGTTGATCAGATGGTGCTGGGTGACAGCTTGGACTCCGTGATCTCTGAGGTCTTTGCCAACCTGCTTAATTGTATTCTCTTCTATTTTTTGAGAGGCTCCAGAGCAGGAGACTCCACCACCTCCCTGGGCAGCCTGCTCCAGGGCTCTGCCACCCTCACTGTAAAGAAGCTTCTCCTTATGTTGAGCAGAAACATTTTGTGCTCCAGTTTGTCTCCCCTGGTCCTTGCCTTATTGCTGTGCACCACCAAAGAGAGCTTGCCCCCCTCCACTTGCCCCCCACCCCTCAGCTATTGGTAGTCATTGATCAGATCCCCTCTCAGCCTTCTCTTCTCCAGACTAACCAGCCCCAGGGCTCTCAGCCTCTCTTCACAGGGCAGATGCTCCAGGCCCCTAAGCATCCTCTGGCTCTCCTTTGGACTCTCTCCAGCAGGTCTCTGTCTCTCTTGAACTCTGGGGAAGCCCCAAACTGGATGAGAGTATTGCAGGGGTGGTCTCAGCAGGGCAGAGCAAGAGGAGGGGGAGGAGAAGATTCCAGCACCCTGCTGATACCAGCTCAGGCAGCATCACACAGATCTAGGTTAAAACCCAACTCTTTTGGGGAAGGCCCTGCTCAAAATTCTGCTTATTTCAGCAGCTTGGTTTGCACAAAGCCTCATTCAGGCAGCAGGCTGCAGTGCCAGGCTCAGAGCCCCAGCTGAGTGACACTAATCCCAGTTTAACCACTGCTTGTTCAAAGGCAGCCTCAGCAAGTAGCCTCTCCTTGCTTCTGCAGAGTTTGGGGTGGCTAAATCACCCCAATCCATCTCTGAGGGCAGTGAAGAGCAGGCCTGGGGGTTACCACAGCCAAGGGAGCAGGAAGGGGGACGAGGGAAGGATGCTGAGATCCTGGGTGGGGTGGGGGGGGGGCTTTGGAGGGGATGCTGCTTCACCATGCTGCTGGAGAAAGGCAGAGCCAAGGAGGGCTTCCCTCTTCCCACTGAGAGTCTTGGCTGTGGCATTTCTGAGGGCTGAGGAATTCCAGGGATGTTAAGCCAAGGGATTTCTGCTGGGTTGGTTCAGGGGGGGTGTGGTGTGGTGTGGTGGTGCTTCAACAAACAAACCATAACTCAGGGGTGATGCATTTCAGCCCCGGGGAGCATCAACCCAGCACAGCATGTTTTGTACTGGGGAGGCTGTGGGGCTTGGTTTGGTTTGGGTTGCCTGGAAATTGGTTATTTAGAAGGAAACAGCAACTTTCCATGAGTGCCAGGCTGGAAAAGAATCATAGAATGGTTGTCAGGGCTGGAAGGGAGCTCAAGGCTCAGCCAGCTCCAACCCCCCTGCCATGGGCAGGGACACCTCACACCCAGCAGGTTGCTCACAGCCACCTCAGCTGGCTGCAAACACCTCCAGGCAGGAGGCTGCCACCACCTCCCTGGGCAGCCTGTGCCAGGCTCTCACCACCCTCCTGGGCAACAACTTCTTCCTCACAGCCAAATCTCAATCTCCCCACTTCCAGTTCTGCTCCATCCCCCCCAGTCCTATCCCTCCCTGACACCCTCCAAAGTCCCTCCCCAGCTTTCTTGAGCCCCCTTCAGATACTGGAAGGCCACAATTAGGTCTCCTGGGAGCCTTCTCCTCTCCAGACTGCACAACCCCAACTCCCTCAGTCTGTCTCCAGAGCAGAGCAGCTCCAGCCCTCTGCTCCTCCTCGGGGCCCTTCTCTGGACACCTTCCAGCCCCTCCAGAGCCTTCCTGGAATAGGGACTCCAGACCTGGATGCAGTGCTCCAGGTGTGGTCTCAGCAGAGCAGAGCAGAGCAGAGGAGAATCACCTCCCTTGACCTGCTGGCTGTGCTTCTCTTGATGCAGCCAGGATGTGATTGGTAGAATGCCCCAGATATAGCTCCCTTCAGATCCTGGAAGGCCACAATGAGGTCTCCTGGGAGCCTTCTCCTCTCCAGCCTGCACAACCCCAACTCCCTCAGTCTGTCCTCACAGCAGAGCAGCTCCAGCCCTCTAAGAAAGAAAAAGCAAAAGAAAGAAAACCCAACCCCTACCCCCAGAGCCTCACCACATCTACCCAAAGCCAGGAAAATCCACATTAAACCAAGCTCTGCAGAGGTCCAGACACAGCCACTGGGGTTGAGAGTGAGGGGAAAAATGAGTGAAAGTTGTTCATTGTGCAGGGACAGGATGAGGGGCAAGGGACTGAAGATGGAAGAAGGGAGATTGAGGCTGGAGAGGGGGAAGAAATACTTCCCAGTGAGGGTGGGGAGACTCTGGAACAGGTTGCCCAGGGAGGCTGTGGATGCCTCATCCCTGGAGGTCTTCAAGGCAAGGCAGGATGAGGCCTTGAGCAAGCTGGGCTGGGTGGGAGGTGTCCCTGCCCATGGCAGGGGGTTGGGACTGGCTGAGCTTTAAGGTCCTTTCCAACCCAACCCATTCCATGAATCTATGAGAAATCAACTCCAAGGGCCCAGATTCCTCAGCCCTGCACTTGGGTGAAGCGACTGAGAGCCAAAATAAATCCAGCTGCTTGATCGCTGCCAGGGCTGGGGGTGGGCACTGCTCTTCAACTGCCAGATGGCTTCTGAGGTCAGAAATAGCCTCATTTCCCATCCCTTTTCCTGCCTGTCCAAAGAGGAAAGGGCTGCTCTGGGCCTCATTATTTATATCTGCAATTGGCAGGCAGCAGAGAGCTTTCCCCAGCAGGAATTGGAGGAATCCCTGCAGGAATGTCCCCCGGCCGCCGCCGCCGGGGGTAGCCCACACGCCGGACCCTGGCTGCTTGGCACCAGGGCTGTGGCACCAGATCAGCTCCGTGCTTGCAGGAGAACCTCGTGGAAGAGGGATTCCCACTTCTCCCAGCCTCATGAGTTGTTGCAGTGAATTCAGGGTGATTCACTTCCAGGGGCTGAGTTGAAACCCTAGCCCAGCGGTGGAGCAGGCGCTGGTGGTGACCATGTTCACCCCAGGGGTGAGCCAAAGCCCATCCCCATGGACTCATGGATTTAATGACCTCCAGACAGGGCTGTGGAGAATCCATCCTCAGCACCATGGCCATGGGTGCTGCCTTGTGAGTGGTCACAGCATAATCTCACCAGGCAGGTACAAAAGCACTCATCAGCTGCCAGGTTTATCATCCCCTCTGATGTGTTCCTGCTTCCTCAAAGGAAAATAGAAACATCTCTGGCTGGCCCAACAGGATTTGGGTTCAACAAGGCCAAGTGCTGGGGCCTGCACTTGGGTCACAACACCCCCCATGAATGCTCCAGGGTTGGGGCAGAGTGGCTGGAAAGTGCCCAGAAGAGAAGGACCTAGGGGTGTTGGTTGGCAGTAGGTGAAGATGAGCCAGCAGTGCACAGGTGGCCAAGAAGGCCACCAGCAGCCTGCCTTGGATCAGCAATGGTGTGGCTAAGAAGGCCACCAGCAGCCTGCCTTGGATCAGCAATGGTGTGGCCAAGGCGGCCACCAGCAGCCTGCCTTGGGTCAGCAATGGTGTGGCCAAGAAGGCCACCAGCAGCCTGCCTTGGGTCAGCAATGGTGTGGCCAGAAGGTCACCAGCAGCCTGCCTTGGATCAGCAATGGTGTGGCCAAGAAGGCCACCAGCAGCCTGCCTTGGATCAGCAATGGTGTGGCCAGAAGGCCACCAGCAGCCTGCCTTGGGTCAGCAATGGTGTGGCCAAGAAGGTCACCAGCAGCCTGCCTTGGATCAGCAATGGTGTGGCCAAGAAGGCCACCAGCAGCCTGCCTTGGATCAGCAATGGTGTGGCCAAGGCGGCCACCAGCAGCCTGCCTTGGATCAGCAATGGTGTGGCCAAGAAGGCCACCAGCAGCCTGCCTTGGATCAGCAATGGTGTGGCCAAGAAGGCCACCAGCAGCCTGCCTTGGGTCAGCAATGGTGTGGCCAAGAAGGTCACCAGCAGCCTGCCTTGGATCAGCAATGGTGTGGCCAAGAAGGTCACCAGCAGCTTGCCTTGGATCAGCAATGGTGTGGCCAAGAAGGTCACCAGCAGCCTGCCTTGGATCAGCAATGGTGTGGCCAAGAAGGTCACCAGCAGCTTGCCTTGGTCAGCAATGCTGTGGCCAGCAGGTCCAGGAAGTGATTGTGCTCCTGGACTGGGCACTGGAGAGGCCACATCTTGAGTCCTGGGGCATGGAAATGTCTCTGCATGATCACACCCTGCTGCCAGGGAGCTGCTCTGGTGGTCCACCAGCAGCTCTGCACTGAGCCCTCAGCACCACTGCTTTCTGTAGCCTCAGCAGCCAGCAGAGCTTCCAACCCACCTAAACTGAGGGTAAAGCCTTCTTGTGCTGGGCAGAGGAAATCTTTTCAGGTGTTTCTTTGAGTCACCCTCTTAACAAAGAGGCCTCCACCCAGGACTTTAATTTTATTTTCCAGGAGGTGCTGGCAAAGCAGAGGCTTGTGACACCTCCAGAGAGCCTTGGCAGAGCCTTGGCTTACGGTGCTGAGCTTGGCTGGTGGCTGCTGATGGACTTTGAGCAAGGGGAGGCTGCTGCCTGTGCAGCTCAGTACAAACAGTGCCCCTCCAGCAGTGCTGGAGTAAATATTATCAGGCAAAGCACCAAATTCTTATTTCAGAGCCTGTTTGAGCAAATACAGTCAAGAGAGGGGATTCTGCCCCTTTATTCTGCTCTGCTGAGCCCCAGCCTTGAATGCTGCCTCCAGTTCTGGTGTCCCAGCAGGGGAAGGACACAGAGGGGCTGGAGTGAGTCCACGGCAGAGCCACGAGGGTGATCCAAGGGCTGGAGCAGCTCTGCTGTGGGGACAGGCTGAGGGAGCTGGGGGTGTTCAGCCTGGAGAGGAGAAGGCTCCAGGGGGACCTCAGAGCTGCCTGCCAGTAGCTGAAGGGATCCTGCAGGAAGGCTGCAGAGAGACTTTTCATGAGGGTCTCTGGAAACAGGCCAAGGGGGAATGGTTTGAAGCTGAGGGAGAGCAGGGTTAGACTGGAGCTGAGGAAGGAGTTGTGCAGTGCAAGGGTGGTGAGAGTCTGGCACAGGCTGCCCAGGGAGGCTGTGGCTGCCTCCTCCCCGGGGGTATTCAAGGCCAGGCTGGATGAGCAGCTGAGTCCAGGTGAGAGGTGTCCCTGCCCATGGCAGGGGGTGTGTGGAGTAGATGATCTCTAGGGTCCCTTCTAGTCTAAGCCATTCTATGAACCACAGCTTTACACCAACATTCCTGAGAGTTCTCCACGCACTCTGCTTGCTCAAGCAGCATCATTCCCACCCCTGGCAGTGAAACAAAGTAATCAAATCATTCAATTAAACAATATCTGTTGATTGCAGCGTGGCTCAGAGCAGCAGTTGGGAAAGGCTTGTTTAATAGCTTAATTATTTTAATATCAATGTTATTTAGCACTTGGGCAGGACTCTGCATTGGGATAACAAAATTCACCCCTCATAATCCAATCTTATCAATTAGATGATTCCCCTGGGAGCCAGGAGCAGGGACAGGGAGGGTTTCACTGGGCAGAACCACCCTGCTCTGTTTAGTCACCCAGTGGTGTAACCTCAGCCTGCTGTCCTCTCCAGGACTCACTGCTGGGACCAGTTCCCTTCACTATCTCTATCAATGATCTGGAGGAGAGGATTGAGGCACCCTCAGTCCGTTTGCACTAAGGTGAGAGGGACTCTTGATCTGATGGAGTGTCAGGAGGCTCTACACAAGGACCTGGGCAGGCTGTATCAATGGGCTGAGGACAATGGGGTGAGGTTCAACATGGCCAAGGGCTGGGTCCTGCACTTGGGTCACAACAACCCCCTGAATGCTCCAGGCTGGGGGCAGAGTGGCTGGAAACTGCCCAGCAGAGAAAGCCCTGGGGGTGCCAGCCAACAGCAGATGAAGATGAATCAGTGTTTGCCCAGGTGGCCAAGGAGGCCAACAGCATCCTGGCTTGGATCAGCAGGACCAGGGAAGTGATTGTCACCCTGTACTCAGCACTGGTGAGGCCACATCTTGAGTCCTGGGTTCTGCTTTGGGGCCACTCATTCCAAGAAGGACATTGAGGGCTGGAGCAGGGCCAGAGAAGGGCAAGGAAGCTGGGGAAGGGTCTGGAGAACAGGGCTGGGGAGGAGCAGCTGAGGGAGCTGGGGGTGTTGAGCCTGGAGAAAAGGAGGCTGAGGGGAGACCTTCTGGCTCTCTACAGCTACCTGAAAAGAGGATGGAGCCAGGTGGGGGGCAGCCTCTTCTCCCAATGAACAAGTGACAGGAGAAGAGGAAATGGCCACAAATCACACCAGGGAAGTTTTAGGTTGGTCATGAGAAGAAACTTCTTCACTGAAAGGGTTTTCAAGCCCTGGGCCAGCCTCCCCAGGAAGTTGGAGCTGTTTAAAAGCTTTTAGGTGTGGTGCACCAGCCTCGGTAGAGCAAGAGAATGGTCGACATGAAATCCCAGCCTCCCAGCATGGTGGGCATTGGAAGGGACCTCTGGAGACCATCCAGTGCAACTCCCTTGCTAAAGCAGGGTCACCCAGAGCAGCTTGCCCGGGATCACAATATCCCGGCGGGTCAGAGCTTCTCCCACAACCTCTCTGGGCAGCCTGTTCCAGGGCTCCAACACCTTCAGAGTGAAGAAGTTTCTCCTTTAGTTCAGGTGAACCCTCCTGGGCTCGTTTGCACCTGATGCTCTTAAGGGCCCCTTTCCCTGACACCATTCTGTGTTTCAGCGTGGTATGGATCAATCTGGGGGCGCTTTTGGCCCCCACCCTAATCCCCCTCAGCTCCCTCAGGGCCACACGTGTCGGGGACCGCCGCGGACACGCGGCGGGGCGGAGGCGTGGCTTGAGCGTGGAAGCGGGTTTGGGGTGGGACTACGTGAGCGGAGAGGATGCTGTGAGAGCGTGTGGGCGTGCTCTAGCGCAGAAGGGGGCGTGGTCTGTTCACTGCGGTCCTATCCTGGCCGTCGAAGGGCGTGGTCTTGTGGATTGAGGCGTGATCTGCCGGCCGCGGGGCGTGTCCTGGTGGCCGCGCTCCCGCAGCCCCGGCGCCGGGGGCGCGGCGAGGCGGATCAGGGCCCGCCCCGCGCCGGCGGCCGCTCAGTGCCCGGGTAGCGGCGGCGGCGGCAGCCGCAGGAGCGTGGAGGTGCGTGTCCAGGTGTCTCGCTTCTTCTCTCAGCGCTCGGCCCGGTGGCTGCTGGCAGCTCAGCGCGCTCCGCAGCGGTCACTCCGCCTGAGCCGCGGCGACCGTTAAACAGCTGCTTCCGGCCGCAGCCCCCCGCTTCCCGCCTGCCCTCACCTCCCCTCAGGGGCTGAGGCGATGAACTCGCTGCTCTTCGGTGAGATGGCCCGCGCCTTCTCCCCTACTGCTGCCGCCGCCGCCGCCGCCTCCTGCACGCTGGGCCCCGGCGGCGCAGGCGGTCCCGGCAGCCCAGCGGCGGCAGCGGCGGGGGTCCGCCGGTAACGGCGGCTCTTCGTAACGACCTGGGCTCCAACATCCACCTGCTGAAGGGACTGAACGTGCGGTTCCGCTGCTTCCTGGCCAAGGTCCATGAGCTGGAGCGGCGGAACCGGCTGCTGGAGAAGCAGCTGGCGGCCCAGCAGAGCGAGCGCGACCGCCGCCTCCGTACAAGACCTTCTCCCGCGACCAGGCCGTGCAGACGGACTCCGGTACCTCCCCGCTGCTGCTGCCGCCGGGCCCGGCCACGGGCTGGCCGCCGCTCCCCTCGCCCTCGCCCCCCCCTACAGCCGCTTGCCCGGTACCATCTGGAGCTACACCCAGGTGCGGCGCACCGGAGGCGGCGGGTTGGAGACGGTGCAGGGGCCCGGGTCTCCTGGATCCATCCCGACGGCGTCGGAGTCCAGATCGATACCATCACCCCCGAGATCCGAGCCCTTTACAACGTGCTGGCCAAGTCAAGCGGGAGCGGGATGAGTACAAGAGAAAGTGAGCGGCTGGGGCGGGGGGCCTTGAGCCTGCGGAGCG
Organism: Colaptes auratus; assembly: GCA_015227895.2. NCBI lineage: Eukaryota > Metazoa > Chordata > Aves > Piciformes > Picidae > Colaptes > Colaptes auratus. The sequence goes on along the minus strand of JAAWVA010000038.1, from coordinate 68,127 downwards.
GGCGGGGGGGATGCGGGCCGCCGGCTCCTGCAGTGCGGGGAAATGGGCAAGGCCCTCCTTGGGTCGGAGGAGCCTTAGGGAGACTCCTGGGGGCCATGGGGAAAGGCCTCTCCTTACCCCAGCGCTCAGCTAGAGGATGTTATGATGAGACCCTTGGGGCCAGGCCTCCCCCTACCCCAGGGCTCCGTCCTTGGGACAGCGAAAGCGTCGAGGAGACCCTTGGGTACGTGGGGCCAGGCCTCCTCTCCACTCCTTGGGGTGGGAGAAGCCTTGGGGAGAGCCTTTCTTTTGGGGAGACCTCTGGGGAGAGGCCTTCCACCACCCCAGGGCTCCTTCCCTGGTGAAGGTGCTCCCGGATGCTCCCCAAGGCTTTGCCACAGTGCCTGTGTGTGTGGTGGTGGTGGTGGGGGGTTGCCCCTCAGCTTGGTAGAACCCTTCCCTGGGAAGCTGGCAAGCTTGCCGTTAAAAAGAGGCTTCTCAGTAATACAGCAATTAAACAAAAAAGCCCTTTTTTGGGGGGGAAAGGAAGAATCTGTTATAATTGTATTGCATAGTGACTCCTAAATTTAGCTCGCCTTCATTTTCTGATCTAATCGCTCCAGTAGTCGATTTTTGTGTGTGTGTATGTGTGCGCCGAGCTCGCCCAAAATTAGCTCAGTGCTGCAATATTTGGGTTGCAAATACTGCAGGGGGTGGGGGGGGAAGGTTTGCACTCTTTAAAATCAAAACAAAACCAAAAAAGCCTTTCCTGGGAATTAGGCAAAACAAAGCCCCAACTAACAGCAGCCTTTGTGTGAAGAACCCCTTGGCGATCGGGAGCTTTTTCCTCGGAAGCCTCGTCGGGAAGTCTTGGGGGTGGGTTGTGGGTTTTTTTTTGCCTTGTTCTGGTGTTCTTCTCTTCGCCCCCCCCCCGCTCGAAGCCTTCTCCTCGCCTTGCTGTCTTCTCCTGCCTAGCATCGCTGTGGCAGAGATGGAGGCCAGAGGGATGGGGGGGGGGGGAAAAACCACCGAACCCCAAGCAGAGGCGGTTGGGATTCTGCAGGGAGATTCCTGCATTGTCTGCTGAGCTGCGGGTCCTTTGGGGCTGGGGTGGGCACTCCCCTTTGGAGTTTGGGCATCTTTTTGGTTTCAAAATGTAGTTGGGTGTCCGTCCGTTCCCCCCCCATCCCCTTCCTTTCCTTGTGGATGTTATTTTTTTGCCTGCAGGAGAAATGTAATCCTATCTCAGGGTGGTGGTGGTGGTGGCTTTTTTTTTCCTCCCCTGCTTTTCACGGCGCTGTGGCCTCTGAAGCGTAGCTGAATGTCTTCTGTCCAGGGTAAGAGGACTGCAGTGTGCTCTAAGCCTGCCTCTAAGCCATCAGCTTGTCGACCATACCTCCTCTGGTGAATTAACTCGGGGCAGAGAGATTTTTTTTTACAGGCAGGCAGATGTGTTGGAGCAGTCATTCCTGGCCTGTGTGTTAAGTGGAATAGTCTTGAGTGCATCAGTTTAAAGCCTGCGTGGCTCTGCTTCGTGGCTGGAGTGCTGGCAGAGCCTGGATGGAAAATGAAGCTGGCTGCTCGATTTCAGTCTGGAGTGGTAGAGGCCATGTGGCACTGGGGGGTGGTGGTTGTTTTTGTGGTTGGTACCAAGGAGATGGGAAGTGTGCCTCAGAGGAAGCTGCCTTTGTGAAGGGAGGATGTGCTGGCTGTGGGTTATGTCATCAGAAGTGCCAGGTGCTGCTGCTGCTGCTGCTTTTTCGTGGAGATGTGACTTCTCTTCTCCTCTCGGGAAGAGCCTGGATGAGGCACTTGGTGCCATGGTTTGGTCGATTAGATGGTGCTGGTGTAGGTTGGACTCAGTCTCGGAGGTCTTTTCCACCCTGGTTAAGTCTGTGTTCTGTAAGAGGAGGCTTGTAGGCCATTTAAGCTCAGTCTTCCTGCTGATACAGGATTAATTCTATCTATCCTGCTCGTGCACAGCTGACTTGCACCCCCAAGTCTGTGCTGAAGTGTGGCTGCACTCACATAGAATTGTTTCAGTTGGAAGAGACCTCTGAGATCGAGGCCAGCCATCCACCTAAGGCCACCATGGCCATCAAACCATGTCCTGACATGCCATGGCCACACATAAACCACCTGCATTCAAGGGAGCAAAGGGGGAACCCTTTTTAGGCAGTCACAGCTCCTATCTCCAGCACCCTTCCTGCTCTGGGAACAGGTTTTTCTTGACAAGAAAATGAGTTTTGGTTGGAAAGACCTCTGAGATAGAGTCCAGCCATCCACCTAAGGCCACCATGGCCATCAAACCATGTCCTGAAGTGCCATGTCCACACATAAACCACCTGCATTCAAGGGAGCAAAGGGGGGACCCCTTTTTAGGCAGTCATAGCTCCTATCTCCAGCACCCTTCCTGCTCTGGGAACTGCTTTTTCTCCTGATGCTTGAGAAGAAAATGAGTTTTGGTTGCAGAAGACCTCTGAGATCGAGTCCAACCATCTACCTAAGCCACCATGGCCATCAACCTGCACCCCAATGTGCCACCTCAACCTGTCCCAGGGCAGGATCTGCTCTGCAGTGTGTTTCATGGCTACTTGCAGCGCTCTGAAATGATGATTCCCCTCCCCAGTGCCCTTCAGCCACCAGCTGGCCACCACACGTGGAGCTCTTCAGGGGGTGGCTTGGTTGTTTTTATCATTGGTGGCCTGGAGCACTCTGGATGTGCTGTTGGCAGTGTGGTTCTTGCAGTCAGAGTGGATTAGTCAATTCCATTTCGTTCCCATCAGCCTAATGGGGGTGTTGCAGTGTTTGTCAGCACCCCTCCTCCCCAGCTCAAGGGTGGGACCAGGGATTCCTTGTTTGTTTTTTTGCAGGGAAGGGTTTGGGTGCCCCTGGCATGTTTGTGCCCAAGTGGTTATAAATACCCACCTTGGGTTTACCTTATCTTGCTGGGAACTCTTTGATGCTGGAGTTGTCTTTAGGGAAATGAGCTCCAAGTGGGGGAGGGGAAAAAAAAACCAACCCTCATGACCCTCTCCTGGTGGTGCTGTTAGGACCTGCAGAAAGCTGGTTGTGCACCTGAGCTTCTGTGATCTTGCAGAGGTGGGTGTGTGTTTGTACACAGGGGGGTGGTGGTGGTGGGAAGCCCCTTGAAAGGGCATTGCTGCAGGCAGCTTTGTGGTGGAAACACCAGGCTTGCCAGAGCACAGAATGTTAGAGGTTGGAAGGGACCTCCAGAGATCATCCAGACCAAGCCCCCTGCAGGATCACCCAGGGGAGTCTGCACAGAATGTTAGAGGTTGGAAGGGACCTCCAGAGATCATCCAGTCCAAGCCCCCTGCAGGATCACCCAGGGGAGTCTGCAAAGAATGTTAGAGTTTGGAAGGGACCTCCAGAGATCATTCCAGTCCAAGCCCCCTGCAGGATCACCCAGGGGAGTCTGCACAGAATGTTAGAGGTTGGAAGGGACCTCCAGAGATCATCCAGACCAAGCCCCCTGCAGGATCACCCAGGGGAGTCTGCACGGAATGGTAGAGGTTGGAAGGGACCTCCAGAGATCATCCAGTCCAAGCCCCCTGCCCAAAGCAGGATCACCCAGGGAGCCTGCACAGAATGTTAGAGGTTGGAAGGACCTCCAGAGATCATCCAGACCAAGCCCCCTGCAGGATCACCCAGGGGAGCCTGCACAGAATGTTAGAGGTTGGAAGGGACCTCCAGAGAGCATCCAGTCCAAGCCCCCTGCCCAAAGCAGGGTCACCCAGGGGAGTTTTGAAAGGCTCCAGAGCAGGAGACTCCACAACCTCCCTGGGCAGCCTGCCCCAGGGCTCTGTCACCCTCACTGTAAAGAAATTTCTCCTCCTGTTGAGGTGAAGCCTTTTGTGCTGAAGTTTGTATCCACTGTTCCGTGTTTTATTACTGTGCACCACAGAAAAGAGCTTGGGCCCCTCCACTTGCCCCCCACAGCTATTGATAGACATTGATCAGATCCCCTCTCAGCCTTCTCTTCTCCAGACTCACCAGCCCCAGGGCTCTCAGCCTCTCTTCACAGGGAAATGCTCAAGTCCCCTAATCACCCTCCTGGCTCTCCTTGAACGTCCCAGAAGGGTTTTTTTTCAGTACCTCGTTGTTGTTTCACCCCCAAGAAAAGAGCCATTTAGCTGAATTCCAGCAAGTCAAAGCAGTAAGCCACCAGCTCAGCGTGCAGGAATGCCCAGCAGATAGTGATGCATCACATTTATTTCCTTTCCAGGGTGACCACTTGATTAAAGAGGTGGCAGCTTAGCACAGATCCTTTGTTTGAAATGCTCAGCTACCAGGAAAACACCAGGCAGATGATTATGTTGGGGAGTCACTGAAGTCAGCCTGGGGTTTCAAAGCCCTGTGTGTGTGTGTCTGTGCTTGGCTGAAGACTCAAGCCCTTGTGAAGTGGAAAAAACAATGCAGAGGTGAAGTGATGCCTTCAAATAAGGCAGCTGGAACTTCTGCTCTTTAATTAGTAGTGGAAGGTGATCCAGATTCTGTTTTTCCATCACATCTCTGCCTGGGCAAAATTGGTTTGGCCTTCCCAGTGGCTTCATTTAGGGCAATATCTTCCAGCTCCTTTGTTCCACTCCCTCCCAGATGGTTTCTCTCATGGACATCCCAACACAAGGAACAGGATTTCTGAGGTCTAGAAGGTATTAGAGTGCACAACAGGACAGCACCCAGATCATATTTTACTCTTGTCTTGGTTAGCAACTGAATTATAGATGAGGAAAGGTCCCCCTAAGGAGCCTGGCGATACTTCAGACCTAAATGGTTGGGGTTTTTCCCCCTTTCAGTGAAGAGAGTTTCTTCTGATATCCAACCTAACCCTCTGGGAGGGTCGTCTGGAGCACAGCCCTGGGAGGAGAGGCTGAGGGAGCTGGGCTTGCTTAGCCTGCAGAAGAGGAGGCTCAGGGGAGACCTTCTTGCTCTCCAACTCCCTGAGGGAGTTGTAGCCAGTGGGGTTGGTCTCTTCTCCCAGGCAGGCACCCAGCAGCAGAACAAGAGGACACAGTCTCAGCTGTGCCAGGGAGATTTAGATTGGATGTTAGGAAGAAATTCTTCATAGAGAGAGAGAGAGATTGCCCTTGGGATGTGCTGCCCAGGGAGCTGGTGGAGTCCCCATCCCTGAGGTGTTTAGGAGAGACTGGATGGGGTGCTTGGTGCCATGGTTGAGTTGAATCAGATGGTGTTGGGTGATAGTTGGACTTGATGTCTCAAGGTCTCTCCAACCTGATCTGGTCTGGTATCTATCCTTCCTATCCTATCTATCCTATCCTATCCTATCCTATCCTATCCTATCCTATCCTGAGGCCATTTGCTTTTGTCCAATCGCTTGTTCCTTGGGAGAAGAGACCAACCTCCACCTGGCTCCAACCTCCTTTCAGGGAGTTGTAGAGGGCAATGAAGTCTCCCCTCAGCCTCCTTTTCTCCAGACTAAACACCCCAGGTCCCTCAGCTGCTCCTCCCCAGCCTTGTTCTCCAGACCCTTCCCCAGCTGCTTTGCCTTCTCTGGACCTCCAGCCTCTCAATGCCCATCTTGGAGTGAGGGACCAAAACCGAACCTCGGTGCCCAGGTATGCCTCACCAGTGCTGAGTACAGGGCTTGGGATGTAAACCCAGCACCATGGCCACCACCACATGAGGGCCTGTCCCTGGTATATGTGCTCTGGGGTCCTTCCTTCAGGCTTTGGGCACTGAGCTGAATGAGGCCTCAGCATCTGAAGTGAAAAGCATTGTCCATGTTCCTCTGGGTAAGTGTGCAGCAGTACTTGAATTTACCTGCTTATGCAATGGGAAGACAAAGGGCTTTGTCCTCCCCTTTTTCTTTGTTCCCCTCTCAATTAATCAAGTTCCATGGCCAGTTGAGGCTGGATTCTGATATCCTCCTGTCTTCTGGCCAAGGAGGAAGGACATAGGCTGAGAGAGACCTTTGCTCCCTACAGCTACCTGAAAGGAGGTCGGAGCGAGGCTGGTGCTGGCTGCTTCTCTCCAGTAACTACGACAGGCAGAGGAAATGGCCTCAAGCAGTGCCAGGGGGATCTGTTTGGATATCAGGAGCAATTCCTTCCTGCAAGAGCAGTCAGGCATTGGAACAGGCTGCCCAGGGAGGTGATGGAGCCCCCAGCCCGAGAGGGGTTCAAGAAAGGGGAGTTGCACCTCAGGTCACAGTCCAGCAGGCAGGGAGGTGTTGGGACTTGATCTTAGAGGTCTCTTCCAACCTGTGATGATTCTATGGCATCAGAATGTGTGTGCAGGGAGTGTGTCAGTCGCCATGCTGAGGACAGCTCTCAGCCCTGGTGGTGAGAATGTCCTCTGCTTTCAGCTGCCAGCTCTCCCCTGAAGCTCTGAGCGCATCGGCTGTCACATAACAGCTGCGTGTGGCCGCTGGAGCTGCTGACTTGGTGAAACCTTCTGCAGTCATTCCTGCTCGTTCCCCTCCCTTTTAGCTGCAAGCAGGCTGCTGAGCTTGTCTGTGGAGAGCTTTATTCTCACACTTTTGACTAGATTTGTCTATTATGCTTCAAAACTGGCCTGATAGGTGCAGCTATCGGCCTGCCAGATGTTGGGCTTCGGGTTTTTTTTTCCCCTCCCCTCGACCCCCGTTTCCAATAAGAGACTTAAGTGTACTAAGAATTGGACTGGAAAGAATTGTTTTACCTCAGGATGGTATTTCATTGGAAGATTAATAAAGTCCACTTGAACAACAGGAAAAAAAACAGAGGAAGAGATTATCTTAAATGTGCTGCAGCTGGAAGGACAAAGCTTAGCCTTGTCCGAGGCGGCGGCGTCGAAGCGCTGGGGCTCGGTGGTTTTGGGCCCTTTGGTTTTCTTTCAAGGAGGGGAACTTAATCAAAATGGTGCTTAGGAGAAGCCCTGGAGGAATGTCTGAAAACTTGGGGAAGCGAAAATATCGGTGGTAACAAGATGCAATGTTCTGCCTGGAGTCAAGCAAACCCCAGAGCCCTGCGTTCGCCCCGGAGAGGAAGCAGAGCAGCGCTCCGGGCTGCTGGCCCTGCCTCAATTGCTTGCAGAGCTGGCAATGCAGCCAATCAGATCCATCGATTTTGGTGGGCTCTCCTTTGCTTTTCATGTTAATTGGCAGTTATGTTTCCATGTGGCTCTCTTCCACTGAGATGCTGTGTTCCTTCCAGCAGCCTTGCTGTTGGAGATGTACTTTTTGGGGGGAAGACCCCTTCTGAGATGTTGAAGTTTTGAAATGTGAAACCCGAGCTGGGGCCTGAGAAGACTTTGTTTAACTTGCACTTAGAATGTGTTCTTTGTGAAGGAATGGCTGCAATTCATAGTTTCACAGAATGCTTCAGGTTGGAGGGGCTTTTTGTGAATTCATAGAATGGTTTGGTTGGAAGAGACCTTCGAGGTCCATCTGGTTCCAACCCCCCCTGCCGTGGGCAGGGACACCTCCCACCAGCCCAGGTTGCTTCAAGGCTTCATCTAGCCTGGTCCTGAACCCCTCCAGGGAGGGCAGCCACAACCTCTCTGGGCAACCTCTTCCAGTGTTTCCCCACCCTCACTGGAAAAATTTCTTCCTCATCTCCAGTCTCAATCTCCCCTCTTCCAGCTCAAAGCCCTCCTCTCATCCTGTCACTCTCCAACCCTTGTCAAGAGTCCCTCCCAGCTCTCCTGTAGCCTCCTTCAGATACTGGAAGACTGCTCTAAGGTCTTCCTGAAGCCTCCCTTCTCCAGCTGAACACCCAGCTCTCAGCCTGTCCCCACAGGGGAGGTTCTCCAGCCCTCTGATCATCTTTGTGGCTTCCTCTGGATCTGCCTTGGCCACCCCTTCGAAGTGGTGGTTGAAATCTGCTGTGTGGAGCTGTGCAAATGAAGCACTCCAGAAGAAGGTTTGTTGGGAGTCATTTTTCTTGAAGTGATGCCATCTTTGTTTCCAAACTGCTGCTGCAGAGACATTTGTGATCTAACAGCAATATCTGGGGCACTCTAACAATCACATCCTGGGCTGCATCAGAGAACGCAGCCAGCAGGTCAAGGGAGGTGATTCTCCCTCTCTGCTCTGCTCAGACACACCTGGAGCTCTGTGTCCAGTTCTGGAGCCTCTATTCCAGAAGGATCTGGAGGTGCTGGAAGGTGTCCGAGAAGGGCCACGAGGGTGAGCAGAGGGCTGGAGCTGCTCTGCTATGGAGACAGACTGAGGGAGTTGGAGCTGTTCAGTGTGGAAAGAGAAGGCTCCCAGGAGACCTTCTTGTGCCTTCCAGTATCTGTAGGCTCCAAAAGCTGGGGAGGGACTTTTAGGGTGTCAGGGAGGGATAGGCCTGGGGAGATGGAACAAACTAGAAGTGGGGAGATTCAGACTGGATGTGAGGAAGAAGTTGTTCCCCATGAGGGTGGTGAGAGCCTGGCCACAGGCTGCCCAGGGAGGTGTGGCAGCCTCCTGCCTGGAGGTGTTTGCAGCCAGGCTGGAGTGGCTGTGAGCAACCTGCTGGGGTGTGAGGTGTCCCTGCCCATGGCAGGGGGTTGGAGCTGGCTGAGCCTTGAGCTCCCTTCCAGCCCTGAAAATTTATGATCTCTAGTTTCTTTTTTTTCCTTTTTACTTCTCCTGTGGTGCAGTGAGAAACTGGTTTGTAGTCATGTGGGGGTAATATCATAGTATCAGTCAGGGTTGGAAGGGACCACAAGGATCAGCCAGTTCCACCCCCCTGCCATGGGCAGGACACCCCACACTAGCAGGGCTGGCCAGAGCCTCATCCAGCCTGGGCTTAAACACCTCCAGGACAGGGCCTCAACCACCTCCCTGCACAGCCCATTCCAGGGCTTCAGCACTCTCATGGGGAAGAACTTCCTCCTCCCATCTCCAGCCTGATCTCCCCACCTCCAGCTTCAGTCCATTCCCCCCAGTCCTATCCCTACCTGAGCCTGAGCAGTCCCTCCCCAGCCACCTTGCAGCCCCCTTCAGATGCTGGAAGGCCACATAAGGTCACCCTGGAGCCACCTTTTCTCCAGACTGAGCAGCCCCAACTCTTTCGTCTGTCCTCATAGGAGAGGTTCGCCACCCCTCTGCTCATGGAAGGAGAGGAGGATGCTTCCCTCTGCTCCTGCTTTCTAGGCAGTGAAGTGGATGGATCTCCTGTGTGTGCCTCCCTCCAACTGGTTTGCAATGGAAGCAGCCAGGGAGGGTGAAGGAAGGTGCTTCAGTTATGACTGACCTGAAAGCGGCTGTCTGTCATGGCTGTGCAAGCCAGCTCCTCATCTGAGCTTTCTCTCTTTGACTCTTAACTCTGAGTTCTGGGGTTTTAATTAAAGCATTTTCAGATGGACCATACTAGCCACATCCAGTCATCTCCTGGTGCTGTGCTGAAGAGTTTCAGAGAAACTTGGGCCAGGATCTGTGGCTGTGTTCTTCAAGCACAGCTTC
>JAAWVA010000038.1:0-58723 GCA_015227895.2 Colaptes auratus | reverse complement strand
GGGGTGTCCAGGGCCAGGCGGACGGAGCCTTGAGCAACCCGGGCTGGCGGGAGGTGTCCCTGCTCACGGCATGGGGGTTGGAAGACCTTCAGGATCCCTCCAACCCAACCCATTCCATCAACCCATGAATAAAACCAGACATGGAATCTCCTGAAGAGTCAGGACTTCGGTGTCACAAGGCAGAATAATCTTAAGGACAGGACTGGCCAACTAGAGCTGTAAGCAGTTGCTCTTTCTGCACATGTGTGGCCAGCAGGAGCAGGGAAGTCCTTGTGCCTGTGCTCAGCACTGCTGAGGCCACACCTGGAGTCCTGTGTCCAGCTCTGGGCTCCTCAGTTTAGAAAGGTTGAGAGCTGGAGGTGTCCAGAGAAGGGCAAGAAAGCTGGGGAGGGGTCTGGAGCACAGCCCTGGGAGGAGAGGCTGAGGGAGCTGGGCTTGCTTAGCCTGCAGAAGAGGAGGCTCAGGGGAGACTTCTTGCTCTCTCCAACTCCCTGCAGGGAGGTTGGAGCCAGGTGGGGGTTGGTCTCTTCTGCAGGCAGGCACCCAGCCCCAGAACAAGAGGACACAGTCTCAAGCTGTGCCAGGGGGGGTTCAGGCTGGATGTTAGGAAGAAGTTCTTCATAGAGTTATTGGCCACTGGAATGTGCTGCCCAGGGAGGTGGTGGAGTCCCCATCCCCGGAGGCGTTTAGGAAGAGTCTGGATGGGGTGCTTGGTGCCATGGTTTGGTTGATTAGGTGGTGTTGGGTGACAGGTTGGACTGGATGATCTCAAAGGTCTCTTCCAACCTTTTCTGGTCTATTCTATTCTATTCCCAGCTCCAGCCTCGCAGCACCTTGCACAGCAAGTCACCCTCGCCGCTTTAAAAACACATTTTGCATTTTGATGGTGCCCAGGACATTTCATCTGTGGTGTCTCGCCTCCTGCTGCCTCTGAGGGCCCTCAGCAAGATGCAGACACCTTGCCAAGAGTCTGGCAGCTGAGGAGACAAGTAGCTACAGGAGAGATTTAAAGCCATAATAAGCTCTAACGCGGAGCTGTCGGAAAGAACAGGCAAACTTCTGTGGCACGAATTTCCTTCCCCACTCTCTGTAAACACCTAATGAAAGCTTTCCTGCAGGCTGCCAAGTTAAGAGAGTGCATTATCTCAGCTGCTGCACATGACTCCACAGAAGATCCTTACAGCACAGCTCAGCGAGTGGTAATCTAGCAGAGCTTTCAAGCTCTTCCCCATGTAGGGTTGAGGGAACAGGGCAGGATAGGGCAGGACAGGGCAGGATAGGGCAGAAGAGCCCTTCAAGATCATCACATCCAACCCATCAGCCAACACCACCTAATCAACTCAACCATGGCACCAAGCACCCCATCAAGTCTCCTCTGAACACCCCAGGGATGGGGACTCCACCACCTCCCTGGGCAGCACATCCCAAGGGCAAACTCTCTCTCGGGCAAGAATTCTCCTAACATCCAGCCTAAACCTCCCCTGGCACAGCTTGAGGCTGTGTCCTCTTGTTCTGCTGTGGGTGCCTGCCTGGGAGAAGAGACCAAGCCCCACCTGACTCCAACCTCCTGCAGGGAGTTGCAGAGAGCAAGAAGGTCTCCCCTCAGCCTCTCTTCTGCAGGCTAAGCAAGCCCAGCTCCCTCAGCCTCTCCTCCCAGGGCTGTGCTCCAGACCCTCCCCAGCCTTGGCCCTTCTCTGAACACCTTCCAGCAGTCAACATCTTTCCTAACCTGAGGAGCCCAGAGCTGGACACAGGACTCAGGTGTGGCCTCAACCAGTGCTGAGCACAGGGCAGAATGACCTCCCTGCTCCTGCTGGCCACACTGTTGTGGCAATTTGTGCTAGATGGATGTTTTGAGCACTGAAGGTCTTCAGTTCTCCAGACAGAGCAGGGGATTTTCTGGGACTGGAATATTTATGCTCAGGTTGTGAGTCTGTGGGCTTCCAGTTGAGTTGCACCAAACAGACCCCCAGCTGGCTGTCTTGTCAAGAGGGGGTTTGCACAGCAAGGCAGCATGAAGCACAGGGTATTATACTGGAGAGCAAACCAGGGATGTCTGCCTGATTTCCACAGTTATCAGCTGGAAAAAATAATCCCACTTCAATTGGGAGGGACAGAGAAGAGCAAGGATGCTGATGAAGGCCTGGGTGAGCTCCCCACCAGCCATGAAGTCCCCAGGATCACACTGGAGAGCAAGCCAAGGCTGCCTGCATGGTTTTCACTCTTATCAGCTGAACAAAATAACCCCACTTCAGCTGCCCCTCACTCCAAGAAGGACATTGAGGGGCTGGAGCAGGTCCAGAAAGGGCAACAAAGATGGGGAAGGGTCTGGAGAACAGGGCTGGGGAGGAGCAGCTGAGGGAACTGGGGGGGTTTAGTCTGGAGAAAAGGAGGTGAGGGGAGACTTTGGCTCTCTACAACTACCTGAAAGGAGGTTGAGGTGAGGAGGGGACTGGTCTTCCTCCCAAGGGACAGGAGGAAATGGCCTCAAGTTGTACCTGGAGGGGGTTCAGGTTGGATAGCAGGAACCATTTCTGTCCTGCAAGAGTGGTCAGGCATTAGAACAGGCTGCCAGGGAGGTGGTGGAGTCCCTGTCCCTGGAGGTGTTCAAGCAATGTGTGGCCCTGGCACCTGGGGACATGGTTTAGTGACCATGCTGGTGTAAGGTTCATAAATCATAGAATCAATCAGGTTGGAAAAGACCTCAGAGATCATCAAGTCCAACCTACCACTCAACACCTCCTGACTGACTAAACCATGGCTCCAAGTGCCACGTCCAATCCCCTCTTGAACACCTCCCTCCAGGGACGTGATGGTTGGACTGGCTGATCTCGGAGGGCTTCTCCAACCACAGCAGTTCTATGATTCCCTGACAGCCTTTCTGAAGGGCTGCTCTCAGGAATGTCTCAGTCTAGAGAGCTTGTGTCACATCTGAGCCAGCTGCTGACCTTAAAAGAAAGAAAGAAATGCGTCAGGGGCACAGCACAGAACGCTCAGCCAGCACCACTGCCATCTACTAACACATCAACCCCACCTCCTTGCCAACAGATACTCCCCATCTTCTCTCATGTCAGCATTCAGGGAAATCATCCATTTCAGGGCAAAACCTGCTCCAGTTCTGTTGAAGAAAGCCTGAGCTGTGTCACTAAATGCACAGCTTGCTAAGCTTGGCTGCTAGAATGGAACCTGTGCTAAGTTCAAGACGCTGCTGCTTCAACATCCTCTCTCATAAAGGCTTTTCATCTGGTTTCCTGATATTAGGAGTAAATGCTTTCCATAAATAGCCACTGCCCTGCTAGCCAGGTTGTAACCACCCTGCTGTTATCACCTCCAACTCATTGTGAAAGGCTCTGATAACACTGAGTGATAATAGATCAGGGTTACTCTGCTGTGGAAAGGCACCAGAGACCCTGCTGGGATTTATTAGCACCTCCTCTTCCCATTCTGCAGCTCTTCAGCCTGAAATGCCAACAGCCATGGCAAGCTGCAGCTAAAGCACTCCCTGCTCTCCTTACCTGGTCTTTAGGTTTACCCTAGAGCAGCCTTCCAGCACCTGAAGGGGGCTTACAAAAAAGCCAGGAAGGGACTTTTTGCAAGGGCTTGTAGTGGTATCATAGTATCAGTCAGGGTTGGAAGGGACCACAAGGATCATCTAGTTCCAACCCCCTGCCATGGGCAGGGACACTCCACACTAGATCAGGCTGGCCAGGGAATAGATTGAGGCTTGAGGAGGGGAGATTTACACTGGAGATCAGGAAGAAATTCTTTAGAGTGAGGCTGGGGAGACCCTGGAACAGGTTGCCGAGGGAGACTGTGGATGTCCCTTCCCTGGAGGTGCTCAAGGCCAAGTTGGATGAGGCCTTGAGCCCCCTGGGCTAGTGGGAAGTGTCCCTGCCCATGGCAGGGGGGCTGGAACTGGCTGATCTCCAAGGTCCCTTCCAACCTAAACCATTCCATGAATCTCTCAATCTCCACCCTTTCCCTCCACAGCCTCAGAACAGAGAGCTGGAAGTCACCTTAATCTCTGCCTCCACCCCAAGGACTTTTCCTGACCCTTCAGGGATGAAGGAGTTTATTTATTCAATGAGATAATGCTTATCTCCTCCCAGGAGTCAAAAAGTCAGGGCGGGGGGTACACACCTGGCATGCAGCAAAGTCTCCCCACAGTGCTCCTGTGCATCCAACTCATCTTATCTCCAAGTGCAAAGAGTTTTATTACCTTTGTGAAGCTAAAGATAGCTAAGTGCAGCTTTCAGGAGCCCGGGAACACAGGTATTAACAACACAAGGCAAGAAATAAAGCTGCTCTTCAAAGGCTCCTGTGACACTGCAGGAAACCCAGCAGTGCTCCTCACGCCCTCCTTCAAGGGACCAGAAGAATGCTCCCTCTGTTTAAGCTGCTTTAATCACTGCTAGTACAATGGGCAGATTAATAGTGGAGTATTTCTGGCTCAATTATGGTGTGAGTAGCCTTTACAGAATTACCACTCACCCACTCTGCTGTGCTATTGAGAGGGAAGAGAATTAATGAAGATGACAGCCAGGAGGATAGAAAAGTCAAGATTAGGCAGCCTCGAGTACTTGCACAAAGGCAGATGAGGACTTCAAACTCACACCAACAGAGGTGGTGGAGAAATCACCAAGAGTTGAATTGTTTGGTGTCTAAGCTCACAGGCAAACGACAAAGAGGGACTGGGTGAGCTCCCCACCAAGCATGAAGTCCCCAGGGTCACACTGGAGAGCAAACCAAAGCTGCCTGCATGGTTTACACTGTCATCAGCTGAACAAAATAATCCCACTTCAGCTGCCCCTCACTCCAAGAAGGACGTTGAGGGGCTGGAGCAGGTCCAGAAAGGGCAACAAAGGTGGGGAAGGGTCTGGAGAACAGGGCTGGGGAGGAGCAGCTGAGGGAACTGGGAGGTGTTGAGCTTGGAGTAAAGGAGGCTGAGGGGAGAGCTCATTGCTCACTACAGCTCCCTGAGAGGAGGCTGGAGTCAGATTGGAGTTGGGCTCTTCTCCCTATTAGTAGATGACAGGATGAGAGGAAATGGCCTCAAGTTGAGCCAGGGGAGGTTTAGGTTAGTGATTAAGAGTGAACAGGTTGCCCAGGGAGGTGGTGGAGTCCCCATCCCTGCAGGTGCCCAAGAAATGTGTGGCCATGGCACTTGGGGACACGGTTCAGAGGCCATGGTGGTGTTGGGCTGATGGTTGGACTTGCTCTGAGAGGTCTTTTCCAACCCAATCCATCCCACGAGCCTGTAAAAAGAGAGGCAGAGCAGACAGCAAACTCTTTGCAGCCATTGAATGCTACCAGAGAAGAGTCTGACTGTGTTGCATACACATGGACAGAAGGATCTGATGCCCAAGAGGGGAAGGGAAGGCTCTGGAGGAAAACAGCTTTATTTGCAGACTCATCCCACGCTGCCACCAGCAGCTTGCTGTCCTTCAGGGAAAGTTATCACCAAAGGAGCTTACCTGCCCCCCAGAGCCTTTCCTGAAAGGATAAAAATCCCTGCACAGCATCTCTGCAAGTGGGACTGCATTCCCAGGGTCACTTTGTCCCTTTCAAGAAGAAAAAGCTGCTCTCCCACTGACAGCCAGCAGTTCCAGGCTCTGCTTAAGAATACAGATTAGTGGCAAAACATTTTCCAGGGCATTAAGGAGTTCTAAAGTGCTTTCTGCTCTATTTTTGCTCCCTTTAGAAGGAAATAAAGCAGAAAAAAAAAAAAGCCAAAAGAGAAATCAACCAACCAAACAGTCAAAGAACAACCAAGCTGGGGAAGAGTCTGGAGAACAGGGCTGGGGAGGAGCAGCTGAGGGACCTGGGGAAAAGGAGGCTGAGGGGAGACCTCATTGCTCTCTACGGCTCCCTGAAAAGAGGTTGGATCCAGGTGGGGGTCAGGCTCTTCTCCACGGGAACAAGTGATAGAAGGCAGACCTTACTGTGGCCTGCCAGGATCTGAAGGGGGCTCCAAGAAAGCTGGGGAGGGACTTTTGAGGGTGTCAGGGAGGGATAGGACTGGGGGGAAAAATCACACAGAATCACCAAGGTTGGAAGAGACCTCAAAGATCATCGAGTCTAAGCTGTCACCACAGACCTCAGGACTAGACCATGGCACCAAGTGCCACATCCAAGCCCCTCTTGAACACCTCCAGGGATAGAACAAAACTAGAAGTGGGTAGATTGAGATTGGATGTTAGGAAGTTGTTCTTCCCCAGGAGGGTGGTGAGAGCCTGGCACAGGCTGCCCAGGGAGGTGGTGGAAGCCTCCTGCCTGGAGGTGTTTGCAGCCAGGCGGAGGTGGCTGTGAGCAACCTGCTGGGGTGTGAGGTGTCCCTGCCCATGGCAGGGGGGTTGGACCTGGCTGAGCCTTGAGGTCTATCCATCCTCACTCCCTTCAACACCTCTGCTCCCCATGTTAATGAGGCACTGTAAATTGAGGAGTTTTCTTGCCCTCACAAAGAGGATTAAATTGATTCCTCCTCTTTCCAGCCCAAGGGCTGAGAGCTGCCATAGCTTTCAACCCCTGATCTCTGCTTACACACACAAAACTCTCCCAAAAGCAAACAAAACTGGGTTTGCCCTGTGGTGGCACTCCTGTTACTGATACAACACACAACTTGATCTCAGGTTTAGCTCTTCACCAAGGCTTGGTAACCACTGGGCAGGTTTGTGAAACCATTGAGGATGGGGAAACCAAAACACTTGGCCTGTCCACAGCACTGAGAGCTTAGTGAAGTGACGTGGGATTAAGGCTCAGGGAGAGCCAGGTTTTGCTTTGGGTTGTGTTCCAGGGCAAACCCAGAAGGAACCCCCCTGAAATCAGGGGCAGACTGAGGATGAAACTTGGAGCCCCACTACTGACAGCTGCAATGCAAGCATAGACTCAAAGTCTGGTAGGAGATGAAAAGGGATCTCCAGAAATCATCCAGTCCAACCCCCCTGCCAGGGCAGGATCCCCTACAGTAGGTCACACAGGAACTCATCCAGGTGGGTTTTGAATGTCTCCATTGAAGGTTTAGGTTGGAAGGCACTTCAAGGATCATCCAGTTCCAACCCCCCCTGCCATGGGCAGGGACATCTCCCACTAGACCAGGATGCTCAAGACCTCATCCCACCTGGCCTTGAGCACCTCCAGGGAGGGGGCAGCCACAGCCTCTCTGAGCAGCCTGCTCCAGGGCTCCAGCACCCTTACAGTGAAAATGTTTCTCCTTATGCTCCTGTGGCACCTCCTCTGCTCCACCTTGCACCCACTGCCCCTTGTCCTCTCAGTGGACATCCCTGAGCAGAGCCTGGCTCCATCCTCCCCACACTGCCCTGCACATCTTTATCACCAGGAAGGAGGTCACCCCTCAGGCTCCTCTGCTTCAAGCTCAGGGCCCCAGGCTCCCTCAGCCTGCCTTCACTGGGAGAAATGGGGAGATTCAGATTGGATGTGAGGAAGAAGTTGTTCCCCAGGAGGGTGGTGAGAGCCTGGCACAGGCTGCCCAGGGAGGTGGTGGCAGCCTCCTGCCTGGAGGTGTTTGCAGCCAGGCTGGAGGTGGCTGTGAGCAACCTGCTGGGGTGTGAGGTGTCCCTGCCCATGGCAGGGGGGTGGAGCTGGCTGAGCCTTGAGGTCCCTTCCAACCCTGCCAATTCTATGATTGATTCTATGTTCCACTGCCTCCACCACTTGATCCATTCCATCACACCCAGCTACAATCCCTTCTCCAAAGCAATACACAATGCTGCTTCCCAAACAGAAGGGGAGGGGAGGGGGGAGGGGGAAGCCAAAAAAGGAACAAGTGAACATCTCTCCAGTAGGAACAAGCTCCAAAATGCAGCACTGGGCTTACACTTGAAGCCAAGCCACAGCAAGCAGACCTGACTAGGTTGAGCCCCCCCCCCAAAAAAATATCTGCTTGGAAGGGGATTCAAATTAACAACCTTTGGGGTGAAGCAGGAGACACTGAGTCCAGCAGCAGGCTTCCAAATTGAGTCCAGCAAGCCCCAAGTCACATGGAGCTGAGTGAGTGTGGAAAGGCTTGAACAAAAAGGCTGAAGCAATGCATCAGCTGTGATTCACTTTCACACAGGAACAATGCAGCTCGCCCATGTTCTGTGTCCTTAACAAGCAGGACACATCATTACTGGGCACAGAGCACCATTCTCTCCCAGCTCTCCTCATGCTCTTGCTATTGAGGGAGATCCAGAGGCAGAGCTGATGGCAGTTTGGTGCATGGATGGCCACCACTCACAGCCAAGACAACAGAACAGGAAGATTCTCACCCACTCAGAGGGCTTAGCAGTGCTGGGCAGCTGGGGTTTAAACAGCTGCTGAAACCAAGCACCTGGTTCATGCAGTCATGGCTGCAGAACCTGCCTCCCAGCTGCCACCTTCTGAGACAGGACTGCAAAAGGTCACCAAACTAGAGAATCAGAGTGTTGTTTGGGTTGGAAAAGACCCCTAAGATCAGCCAGGCCAACCATCAGCCCAACCCCACCATGGCCATCAAACCATGTCCCCAGGTGCCATGGCCACACATTGCTTGAACACCTCCAGGGATGGGGACTCCACCACCTCCCTGGGCAGCCTGTGCCAGTGCCTGACCACTCTTGCAGCAAAGAAATTCTTCCTCATGTCCAACCTAAACCCTCCCTGGTACAACCTGAGGCCATTTCCTCTTGTTCTACCACTTGTTACTAGGGAGAAGAGACACCCCACCCCACTGCCTCCAACCCTCTTTCAGGTAGTTGTGGAGAGCCAGAAGGTATCTTCTCAGCTGAAGCTGCTCAGCTGCTTCTCCAGAAGCAGCCTGGTGCTGCATACTGGGAGGACACAGGAGCCCAGCTCAGCTCCCCAGAACTCCCCAGCCCCACACCAGACAGGAAGTGATCCAGTCCCACCCCAGCTTCAGGGCTGGCTGCTCCCTGGGCAGCCTGTTCCATCCCTCACCACTCTCAGGAAAGCTCCAGTCTGACCCTGCTCTCCCTCAGTTTCAAACCATTCCCCTTGTCCTGTCTCCAGACACCCTCAGGAAAAGTCCCTCTGCAGCCTTCCTGTAGGATCCTTTCAGGTACTGGAAGGCAGCTCTGAGGCCCCCCCTGGAGTCTTCTCCAGCTTCAGTTAGACTCAATCCTGGAGACAGACACTGTGGAGTTTTTAAACTTCTAAAAACCCAAGCTGGAGAAAAAAAAAAACCTTTTCCTTTGGGCAAGAGAGGAAGAAATTGACCTTAAACATGAAGATGAAGACTTCACCCAGAGAGAACAGCATCCTGTAAAGATTTCTAGCAAACTGGGCTGGGGAGGGGAGAACAGAAACAAACTTAGACACAGCAAAGAACACTCAGGAAGTCAGCCTAAGACCTTGGCAGAGCATCACCACCAAACCTTCACCACAAGAAAGCAGCTGTGGAGCTCTGTGTGGGTTCAGTGCTTTCTTTAGCTCCAAGCCCAGCACCCAAGCAGCATTACTGCACCCCAAGCCTGTGATTACAGGTGAGGCAGAGCTAGAAATGAACTTTGCTGCTGTGTTTGTTTTCACCACAGCCCTAAAGTGCAAGGGTCTTTCTCCAGAGGTAGTAGTATCATAGTAGTAGTAGTATCAGTCAGGGTTGGAAGGGAACACAAGGATCATACAGTTCCAACCCCCCTGCCATGGGCAGGCACACCCCACACTAGAGCAGGCTGGCCACAGCCTCATCCAGCCTGGGCTTAAACACCTCCAGGGACAGGGCCTCAACCACCTCCCTGAACAACCCATTCCAGGGCTTCACCACTCTCATGAGGAAGAAATTCCTCCTCACCTCCAGCTTCAGTCCATTCCCCCTAGTCCTATCACTACCTGAGCAGTCCCTCCCCAGCCTTCTTGGAGCCCCCTTCAGATACTGGAAGGCCACAATGAGGTCACCTTGGAGCCTTCTCTTCTCCACACTGAACAGCCCCAACTCCTTCAGTCTGTCCTCACAGCAGAGCAGCTCCAGCCCTCTGCTCCTCCTCGTGGCCCTGCTCTGGACACCTTCCAGCACCTCCAGATCCCTCTTGTCATAGGGGCTCCAGACCTGGAGGCAGTACTCCAGGTGGGGTCTCCCCAGGGCTGAGGAGAGGTGATTTGGAGGGGAAGATCAGAGCTGTTTAGGAGCAGGGGTTTTGCTCCCAGACCCTACTCCACACTGTTTTCTCCAAGTCTGTTTGGCTTGCCTCTGAGAAAGGCCAAAGCTTCCCACCATGAGTCACAGGAGGACTCGAAAGGTAAATTCAAAATACACACACAAAAAGCCCTGTGGTTCTCCTGCAACAGAGGAAGCTGTGCTTTGAAGAACACAGCACAGATCCTGGCCCAAGTTTCTCTGAAACTCTTCAGCACAGCACCAGGAGATGACTGGATGTGGCTAGTCTGGTCCATCTGAAAATGCTTTAATTAAAACCCAGAACTCAGAGTTAAGAGTCAAAGAGAGAAAGTTCAGAATGAGGAGCTGGCTTGCACAGCCATGACAGCCAGCCTGCCTTTCAGATCAGTCCTAACTGAAGCACCTTCCTTCACCCTCCCTGGCTGCTCCCATTGCAAACCAGTTGGAGGGAGGCACACACAGAGATTCATCCACTTCACTGCTAGAAAGCAGGAGCAGAGGGAAGCATCCTCCTCTCCTTCCATGAGCAGAGGGCTGGAGCACCTCTCCTATGAGGACAGACTGAAAGAGTTGGGGCTGTTCAGTCTGGAGAAAAGGTGGCACCAGGGTGACCTTATTGTGGCCTTCCAGCATCGGAAGGGGGCTGCAAGAAGGCTGGGGAGGGACTGCTCAGGCAGTGGTAGGACTAGGGGGAATGGACTGAAGCTGGAGGTGGGGAGATTCAGGCTGGATGTGAGGAGGAAGTTCTTCCCCATGAGAGTGGTGAAGCCCTGGAATGGGTTGTGCAGGGAGGTGGTTGAGGCCCTGTCCCTGGAGGTGTTTCAGCCCAGGCTGGATGAGGCTCTGGCCAGGCTGATCTAGTGTGGGGTGTCCCTGCCCATGGCAGGGGGGTTGGAACTAGCTGATCCTTGTGGTCCCTTCCAACCCTGACTGATACTATGATACTACTCCCCACATGACTACAACCCAGTTTCTCACTGCACCACAGGAGAAAGTAAAAAGAAAAAAAGAAACTAGAGATCATAAAATTTTCAGGGCTGGAAGGGAGCTCAAGGCTCAGCCAGCTCCAACCCCCCTGCCATGGGCAGGGACACCCCACACCCCAGCAGGTTGCTCACAGCCACCTCCAGCCTGGCTGCAAACACCTCCAGGCAGGAGGCTGCCACCACCTCCCTGGGCAGCCTGTGCCAGGCTCTCACCACCCTCCTGGGGAACAACTTCTTCCTCACATCCAGTTTGAATCTCCCGCTTCTAGTTTTGTTCCATCTCCCCCCAGTCCTATCACTCCCTGACACCCTCAAAAGTCTCTCCCCAGCTTTCTTGGAGCCTCCTGCAGATCCTGGAAGGCCACAAGAAGGTCTCCTGGGAGCCTTCTCTTCTCCAGACTGAACAGCTCCAACTCCCTCAGTCTGTCTCCATAGCAGAGCAGCTCCAGCCCTCTGCTCACCCTCGTGGCCCTTCTCTGGACACCTTCCAGCACCTCCAGATCCTTCCTGGAATAGAGGCTCCAGAACTGGACACAGAGCTCCAGGTGTGGTCTGAGCAGGGCAGAGAGGGAGAATCACCTCCCTTGACCTGCTGGCTGTGCTTCTCTTGATGCAGCCCAGGATGTGATTGTTAGAGTGCCCCAGATATTGCTGTTAGATCACAAATGTCTCTGCAGCAGCAGTTTGGAAACAAAGATGGCATCACTTCAAGAAAAATGACTCCCAAACAAACCTTCTTCTTGGAGTGCTTCATTTGCACAGCTCCACACAGCAGATTTCCAACCACCACTTCGAAGGGGTGGCCAAGGCAGATCCAGAGGAAGCCACAAAGATGATCAGAGGGCTGGAGAACCTCCCCTGTGGGGACAGGCTGAGAGCTGGGGTGCTGTTCAGCCTGGAGAAGGGAAGGCTTCAGGGAGACCTTAGAGCAGTCTTCCAGTATCTGAAGGAGGCTACAGGAGAGCTGGGGAGGGACTCTTGACAAGGACTTGGAGTGACAGGATGAGAGGGAAGGGCTTTGAGCTGGAAGAGGGGAGATTGAGACTGGAGATGAGGAAGAAATTCTTTCCAGTGAGGGTGGGGAAACACTGGAAGAGGTTGCCCAGAGAGGTTGTGGCTGCCCCCTCCCTGGAGGGGTTCAGGACCAGGCTAGATGAAGCCTTGAAGCAACCTGGGCTGGTGGGAGGTGTCCCTGCCCACGGCAGGGGGGGTTGGAACCGGATGGACCTCGAAGGTCTCTTCCAACCTAAACCATTCTATGAATTCACAAACAGCCCCTTCCAACCTGAAGCATTCTGTGAAACTATGAATTGCAGCCCTTCCTTCACAAAGAACACATTCTAAGTGCAAGTTAAACAAAGTCTTCTCAGGCCCCAGCCTCGGGTTTCACATTTCACAAACTTCAACATCTCAGAAGGGGTCGTTCCCCCCCAAAAAGTACATCTCCAACAGCAAGGCTGCTGGAAGGAACACAGCATCTCAGTGGAAGAGAGCCACATGGAAACATTAACTGCCATTAACATGAAAAGCAAAGGAGAGCCCACCAAAATTCGATGGATCTGATGTGCTGCATTGCCAGCTCTGCAAGCAATTGAGGCAGGGCCAGCAGCCCGGAGCGCTGCTCTGCTTCCTCTCCGGGGCGAACGCAGGGCTCTTTGGGGTTGCTTGACTCCAGGCAGAACATTTGCATCTTGTTACCACCGATATTTTCGCTTCCCCAAGTTTTCAGACATTCCTCCAGGGCTTCTCCTAAGCACATTTTGATTAAGTTCCCCCTCCTTGAAAGAAAACCAAAGGGCCCAAAACCACCGAGCCCCAGCGAGCTTCGACGCCTGCCGCCTCGGACAAGGCTAAGCTTTGTCCTTCCCAGCTGCAGCACATTTAAGATAATCTCTCTCCTCTGGTTTTTTTTTCCTGTTGTTCAAGTGGACTTTATTAATCTTCCCAATGAAATACCATCCTGAGGTAAAACAATTCTTTCCAGTCCAATTCTTAGTAACACTTCAGTCTCTTATTGGAAACGGGGTCGAGGGGAGGGGAAAAAAAACCCGAAGCCCAACATCTGGCAGGCTCGATAGCTGCACCCATCAAGGCCAGTTTTGAAGGCATAATAGACAAATCTAGTCAAAAGTGTTGAGAATAAAGCTCTCCACAGACAAGCTCAGCAGCCTGCTTGCAGCTAAAAGGGAGGGGAACGAGCAGGGAATGACTGCAGAAGGTTTTCACCAAGTCAGCAGCTCCAGCTGGCCACACGCAGCTGTATTGTGACAGCCGATGCGCTCAGAGCTTCAGGGGAGAGCTGGCAGCTGAAAGCAGAGGACATTTCTCACCACCAGGGCTGAGAGCTGTCCTCAGCATGGCTGACTGACACGCTCCCTGCACACACATTCTGATGCCATAGAATCATCAAGGTTGGAAGAGACCTCTAAGATCAAGTCCCAACACCTCCCTGCCTGCTGGACTGTGACCTGAGGTGCCACATCCCCTCGTTTCTTGAACCCCTCTCGGGCTGCGGGCTCCATCACCTCCCTGGGCAGCCTGTTCCAATGCCTGACTGCTCTTGCAGGAAAGGAATTGCTCCTGATATCCAACCCAGATCTCCCCCTGGCACTGCTTGAGGCCATTTCCTCTTGCCCTGTCGTTAGTTACTTGGGAGAAGCAGCCAGCACCAGCCTCGCTCCGACCTCCTTTCAGGTAGCTGTAGGGAGCAATAAGGTCTCCTCTCAGCCTATGTCCTTCCTGTCTTGGCCAGAAGACAGGAGATATCAGCACTCCAGGCTCAACTGGCCATGGAACTTGATTAATTGAGAGGGGAACAAAGAAAAAGGGGAGGACAAAGCCCTTTTGTCTTCCCATTGCCATAAGCAGGTAAATTCAAGTACCTGCTGCACACTTACCCAGAGGAACATGGACAAAGCTTTTCACTTCAGATGCTGAGGCCTCATTCAGCTCAGCTGCCCAAAGCCTGAAGGAAGGACCCCAGAGCACATATACCAGGGACAGGCCCTCATGTGGTGGTGGCCATGGTGCTGGGTTTACATCCCCAAGCCCTGTACTCAGCACTGGTGAGGCCATACCTTGGGCATGGGTTCGGTTTTGGGTCCCTCACTCCAAGATGGGCATTGAGAGGCTGGAGGTCCAGAGAAGGGCAAAGCAGCTGGGGAAGGGTCTGGAGAACAAGGCTGGGGAGGAGCAGCTGAGGGACCTGGGGGTGTTTAGTCTGGAGAAAAGGAGGCTGAGGGGAGACCTCATTGCCCTCTACAACTCCCTGAAAGGAGGTTGGAGCCAGGTGGAGGTTGGTCTCTTCTCCCAAGGAACAAGCGATTGGACAAAAGCAAATGGCCTTAGGATAGGATAGGATAGGATAGGATAGGATAGGATAGGATAGACCAGACCAGATCAGGTTGGAAGAGACCTTTGAGATCATCAAGTCCAACCTATCACCCAACACCATCTGATCAACTCAACCATGGCACCAAGCACCCCATCCAGTCTCTTCCTAAACACCTCCAGGGATGGGGACTCCACCACCTCCCTGGGCAGCACATCCCAATGGCAAATCTCTCTCTCTCTGAAGAATTTCTTCCTAACATCCAATCTAAATCTCCCCTGGCACAGCTTGAGACTGTGTCCTCTTGTTCTGCTGCTTTGTGCCTGCCTGGGAGAAGAGACCAACCCCCACCTGGCTACAACCTCCCTGCAGGCAGTTGCAGAGAGCAAGAAGGTCTCCCCTGAGCCTCCTCTTCTGCAGGCTAAGCAAGCCCAGCTCCCTCAGCCTCTCCTCCCAGGGCTGTGCTCCAGACCCCTCACCAGAGGGTTAGGTTGGATATCAGAAGAAACTTCTTCACTGAAAGGGGGAAAAACCCCAACCATTTAGGTCTGAAGTATCTGCCAGGCTCCTTAGGGGGACCTTTTCCTCATCTATAATTCAGTTGCTAACCAAGACAAGAGTAAAATATGATCTGGGTGCTGTCCTGCTTGTGCACTCTAATACCTTCTAGACCTCAGAACTCCTGTTCCTTGTGTTGGGATGTCCATGAGAGAAACCATCTGGGAGGGAGTGGAACAAAGGAGCTGGAAGATATTGCCCTAAAATGAAGCCACTGGGAAGGCCAAACCAATTTTACCCAGGCAGAGATGTGATGGAAAACAGAATCCTGGATCACCTTCCACTACTAATTTAAAGAGCAGAAGTTCCAGCTGCCTTTATTTGAAGGCATCACTTCACCTCTGCATTTGTTTTTTCCACTTCACAAGGGCTTTGAGTCTTCAGCCAAGCACAGACACACCACACAGGGCTTTGAACCCCAGGCTGACTTCAGTGACTCCCCAACATAATCATCTGCCTGGTGTTTTCCTGGTAGCTGAGCATTTCAAACAAAGGATCTTTGCTAAGCTGCCACCTCTTTAATCAAGTGGTCACCCTGGAAAGGAAATAAATGTGATGCATCACTATCTGCTGGGCATTCCTGCGGCTGAGCTGGTGGCTTACTGCTCTGACTTGCTGGAATTCAGCTAAATGGTCTTTTCTTGGGGGTGAAACAACAACGAGGTACTGAAAAAAAAACCCTTCTGGGACGTTCAAAGGAGAGCCAGGAGGGTGATTAGGGGACTTGAGCATCTTCCCTGTGAAGAGAGGCTGAGAGCCCTGGGGCTGGTTAGTCTGGAGAAGAGAAGGCTGAGAGGGGATCTGATCAATGTCTATCAATAGCTGTGGGGGGCAAGTGGAGGGGCCCAAGCTCTTTCTGTGGTGCACAGTAATAAAACAAGGAACAGTGGATACAAACTTCAGCACAAAAGGCTTCACCTCAACAGGAGGAGAAACTTCTTTACAGTGAGGGGACAGAGCCCTGGGGCAGGCTGCCCAGGGAGGTTGTGGAGTCTCCTTCTCTGGAGCCTTTCAAAACTCCCCTGGGTGATCCTGCTTTGGGCAGGGGGCTTGGACTGGATGATCTCTGGAGGTCCCTTCCAACCTCTTAACATTCTGTGCAGGCTCCCCTGGGTGATCCTGCTTTGGGCAGGGGGCTTGGACTGGATGATCTCTGGAGGTCCCTTCCAACCTCTAACATTCTGTGCAGACTCCCTGGGTGATCCTGCAGGGGGCTGGACTGGATGATCTCTGGAGGTCCCTTCCAACCTCTTAACATTCTGTGCAGGCTTCCCTGGGTGATCCTGCAGGAGGCTTGGTCAGGATGATCTCTGTAAGTCCCTTCCAACCTCTAACATTCTGTGCAGGCTTCCCTGGGTGATCCTGCAGGGGGCTTGGACTGAATGATCTCTGGAGGTCCCTTCCAACCTCTAACATTCTGTGCAGACTTCCCTGGGTGATCCTGCAGGGGGCTTGGACTGGATGATCTCTGGAGGTCCCTTCCACCCTCTAACATTCTGTGCTCTGGCAAGCCTGGTGTTTCCACCACAAAGCTGCCTGCAGCAGTGCCCTTTCAAGGGGCTTCCCACCACCACCCCCCTGTGTACAAACACACACCCACCTCTGCAAGATCACAGAAGCTCAGGTGCACAACCAGCTTTCTGCAGGTCCTAACAGCACCACCAGGAGAGGGTCATGAGGGTGTTTTTTTTTTTCCCCTCCCCCACTTGGAACTCATTTCCCTAAAGACAACTCCAGCATCAAAGAGTTCCCAGCAAGATAAGGTAAACCCAAGGTGGGTATTTATAACCACTTGGGCACAAACATGCCAGGGGCACCCAAACCCTTCCCTGCAAAAAACAAACAAGGAATCCCTGGTCCCACCCTTGAGCTGGGAGGAGGGGTGCTGACAAACACTGCAACACCCCATTAGGCTGATGGGAACGAAATGGAATTGACTAATCCACTCTGACTGCAAGAACCACACTGCCAACAGCACATCCAGAGTGCTCCAGCCACCAATGATAAAAACAACCAAGCCACCCCCTGAAGAGCTCCACGTGTGGTGGCCAGCTGGTGGCTGAAGGTCACTGGGGAGGGGAATCATCATTTCAGAGCGCTGCAAGTAGCCATGAAAACACACTGCAGAGCAGATCCTGCCCTGGGACAGGTTGAGGTGGCACATTGGGGTGCAGGTTGATGGCCATGGTGGCTTTAGGTAGATGGTTGGACTCGATCTTGGAGGTCTTCTGCAACCAAAATCATTTTCTTCTCAAGCATCAGGAGAAAAAGCAGTTCCCAGAGCAGGAAGGGTGCTGGCATGGGAGCTATGACTGCCTAAAAAGGGTCCCCCCTTTGCTCCATCAATGTATGTGGTTTGTGTGGGACATGGCACTTCAGGGCATGGTTTAATGGCCATGGTGGCCTTAGGTTGATGGCTGGACTCGATCTCGGAGGTCTTTTCCAACCAAAACTCATTTTCTTGTCAAGCATCAGGAGATAAAGAAGTTCCCAAAGCAAGAAGGGTGCTGGAAATAGAAGCTGTGACTGCCTAAAAAGGTCCCCCTTTGCTCCATCAATGTATGTGGTTTGTGTGTGGATATGGCACTTCAGGACATGGTTTAATGGCCATGGTGGTGTTTGGGCTGATGGTTGGGCTTGATCTCAGAGGTCTTTTCCAACCATAACTCATTTTACTGCCAAGCATCAGGAGTAAAACCTGTTCCAGAGCAGGAAGGGTGCTGGAGATAGGAGCTATGACTGCCTAAAAAGGGGTCCCCCCTTTGCTCCCTTGAATGCAGGTGGTTATGTGTGGACATGGCACTTCAGGACATGGTTTGATGGCCGTGGTGGCCTTAGGTGGATGGCTGGCCTCGATCTCAGAGGTCTTTTCCAACCAAAACTCATTTTCTTGTCAAGAAAAACCTGTTCCCAGAGCAGGAAGGGTGCTGGAAATAGGAGCTATGACTGCCTAAAAAGGGGTCCCCCCTTTGCTCCATGAATGTATGTGGTTTATGTGTGGATATGGCACTTCAGGACATGGTTTAATGGCCATGGTGGCCTTAGGTGGATGGCTGGACTCAATCTCAGAGGTCATCTCCAACCAAAACTCATTTTCTTGTCAAGAAAAACCTGTTCCCAGAGCAGGAAGGGTGCTGGAAATAGAAGCTGTGACTGCCTAAAAAGGGTTCCCCCTTTGCTCCCTTGAATGCAGGTGGTTTATGTGTGGCCATGGCACTTCAGGACACGGTTTGATGGCCGTGGTGGCCTTAGGTGGATGGCTGGCCTCGATCTCAGAGGTCTCTCCCAACTGAAACAATTCTATGTGAGTGCAGCCACACTTCAGCACAGACTTGGGGGTGCAAGTCAGCTGTGCACGAGCAGGATAGATAGAATTAATCCTGTATCAGCAGGAAGACTGAGCTTAAATGGCCTACAGAGCCTCCTCTTACAGAACACAGACCTAACCAGGGTGGAAAAGACCTCCGAGACTGAGTCCAACCTATCACCCAGCACCATCTAATCGACCAAACCACGGCACCAAGTGCCTCATCCAGGCTCTTCCCCGAGAGGAGAAAAGAAATCACATCTCCACGAAAAAGCAGCAGCAGCAGCAGCACCCTGGCACTTCTGATGACATAACCCACAGCCA
The DNA here is from genome assembly GCA_015227895.2 of Colaptes auratus. Taxonomy (NCBI): domain Eukaryota; kingdom Metazoa; phylum Chordata; class Aves; order Piciformes; family Picidae; genus Colaptes; species Colaptes auratus. Next base: position 40,106 of record JAAWVA010000038.1, on the reverse strand, counting down.
GCACATCCTCCCTTCACCAAAAGCAGCTTCCTCTGAGGCACCACTTCTCCCATCTCCTTGGTACCAACCACAAAAACAACAACCACCCCCCAGTGCCACCATGGCCTCTACCACTCCAGACTGAAATCGAGCAGCCAGCTTCATTTTCCATCCATGCTCTGCCAGCACTCCAGCCACGAAGCAGAGCCACGCAGGCTTTAAACTGATGCACTCAAGACTATTCCACTTAACACACAGACCAGGAATGACTGCTCCAACACATCTGCCTGCCTGTAAAAAAATCTCTCTGCCCCGAGTTAATTCACCAGAGGAGGTCTGGTCGACAAGCTGATGGCTTAGAGGCAGGCTTAGAGCACACTGCAGTCCTCTTACCCTGGACAGAAGACATTCAGCTACGCTTCAGAGGCCACAGCGCCGTGAAAAGCAGGGGAGGGAAAAAAAAAGCCACCACCACCACCACCCTGAGATAGGATTACATTTCTCCTGCAGGCAAAAAAATAACATCCACAAGGAAAGGAAGGGGATGGGGGGGGCGGGGGGAGACCCAACTACATTTTGAAACCAAAAAGATGCCCAAACTCCAAACGGGAGTGCCCACCCCAGCCCCAGAGGACCCGCAGCTCAGCAGACAATGCAGGAATCTCCCTGCAGAATCCCAACCGCCTCTGCTTGGGGTTCGGTGGGTTTTTTTTCCCCCCCCCTTCTCCCTCCCCATCCCTCTGGCCTCCATCTCTGCCACAGCGATGCTAGGCAGGAGAAGACAGCAAGGCGAGGAGAAGGCTTCGAGCGGGGGGGGGCGAAGAGAAGAACACCAGAACAAGGCAAAAAAACCCACAACCCACCCCCAAGACTTCCCGACGAGGCTTCCGAGGAAAAAGCTCCCGATCGCCAAGGGTTCATCACACAAAGGCTGCTGTTAGTTGGGGCTTTTGTTTTGCCTAATTCCCAGGAAAGGCTTTTTTGGTTTTGTTTTGATTTTAAAGAGTGCAAACCTTCCCCCCCCCACCCCCCCCTGCAGTATTTGCAACCCAAATATTGCAGCACTGAGCTAATTTGGGCGAGCTCGGCGCACACATACACACACACACAAGAAATCGACTACTGGAGCGATTAGATCAGAAAATGAAGGCGAGCTAAATTTAGGAGTCACTATGCAATACAATATTAATAACAGATTCTTTCCTTTCTCCCCCCCAAAAAAGGGCTTTTTTGTTTAATTACTGTATTACTGAGAAGCCTCTTTTTAACGGCAAGCTTGCCAGCTTCCCAGGGAAGGGTTCTACTAAGCTGAGGGGCAACCCCCCACCACCACCACCACACACACACGCACTGTGGCAAAGCCTTGGGGAGCATCCCGGGAGCACCTTCACCAGGGAAGGAGCCCTGGGGTGGTGGAAGGCCTCTCCCCAGAGGTCTCCCCAAAGAAAGGCTCTCCCCCAAGGCTTCTCCCACCCCAAGGAGCGGAGAGGAGGCCTGGCCCCACGTACCCAAGGGTCTCCTCGACGCTTTCGCTGTCCCAAGGAAGGAGCCCTGGGGTAGGGGGAGGCCTGGCCCCAAGGGTCTCATCATAACATCCTCTAGCTGAGCGCTGGGGTAAGGAGAGGCCTTTCCCCATGGCCCCCAGGAGTCTCCCTAAGGCTTCCTCCGACCCAAGGAGGGCCTTGCCCATTTCCCCGCACTGCAGGAGCCGGCGGCCCGCATCCCCCCCCGCCCGCTCCCGCAGGCTCAAGGCTCCCCCCGCCCCAGCCGCTCACTTTCTCTTGTACTCATCCCGCTCCCGCTTGACTTTGGCCAGCACGTTGTAAAGGGCTCGGATCTCGGGGGTGATGGTATCGATCTGGACTCCGACGCCGTCGGGATGGATCCAGGAGACCCCGGGGCCCCTGCACCGTCTCCAACCCGCCGCCTCCGGTGCGCCGCACCTGGGTGTAGCTCCAGATGGTACCGGGCAAGCGGCTGTAGTGGGGGGGCGAGGCGAGGGGAGCGGCGGCCAGCCCGTGGCCGGGGCCCGGCGGCAGCAGCAGCGGGGAGGTACCGGAGTCCGTCTGCACGGCCTGGTCGCGGGAGAAGGTCTTGTACCGGAGGCGGCGGTCGCGCTCGCTCTGCTGGGCCGCCAGCTGCTTCTCCAGCAGCCGGTTCCGCCGCTCCAGCTCATGGACCTTGGCCAGGAAGCAGCGGAACCGCACGTTCAGTCCCTTCAGCAGGTGGATGTTGGAGCCCAGGTCGTTACGAAGAGCCGCCGTTACCGGCGGACCCCCCGCCGCTGCCGCCGCTGGGCTGCCGGGACCGCCTGCGCCGCCGGGGCCCAGCGTGCAGGAGGCGGCGGCGGCGGCGGCAGCAGTAGGGGAGAAGGCGCGGGCCATCTCACCGAAGAGCAGCGAGTTCATCGCCCTCAGCCCCTGAGGGGAGGTGAGGGCAGGCGGGAAGCGGGGGGCTGCGGCCGGAAGCAGCTGTTTAACGGTCGCCGCGGCTCAGGCGGAGTGACCGTTGCGGAGCGCGCTGAGCTGCCAGCAGCTACCGGGCCGAGCGCTGAGAGAAGAAGCGAGACACCTGGACACGCACCTCCACGCTCCTGCGGCTGCCGCCGCCGCCGCCGCTACCCGGGCACTGAGCGGCCGCCGGCGCGGGGCGGGCCCTGATCCGCCTCGCCGCGCCCCCGGCGCCGGGGCTGCGGGAGCGCGGCCACCAGGACACGCCCCGCGGCCGGCAGATCACGCCTCAATCCACAAGACCACGCCCTTCGACGGCCAGGATAGGACCGCAATGAACAGACCACGCCCCCTTCTGCGCTAGAGCACGCCCACACGCCTCTCACAGCATCCTCTCCGTTCACGTAGTCCCACCCCAAACCCCGCCTTCCACGCTCAAGCCACGCCTCCGCCCCGCCGCGTGTCCGCGGCGGTCCCCGACACGTGTGGCCCTGAGGGAGCTAAGGGGGATTAGGGTGGGGGCCAAAAGCGCCCCCAGGTTGATCCATACCACGCTGAAACACAGAATGGTGTCAGGGGAAAGGGGCCTTAAGAGCATCAGATGCAAACGAACCCAGGAGGTTCACCTGAACTAAAGGAGAAACTTCTTCACTCTGAAGGTGTTGGAGCCTTGGAACAGGCTGCCCAGAGAGGTTGTGGAGAAATTCTGAACCCGCCGGGATATTGTGATCCCGGGCAAGCTGCTCTGGGTGACCCTGCTTTAGCAAGGGAGTTGCACTGGATGGTCTCCAGAGGTCCCTTCCAATGCCCACCATGCTGGGAGGCTGGGATTTTATGTCCGACCATTCTCTTGCTCTACCGAGGCTGGTGCACCACACCTAAAAGCTTTTAAACAGCTCCAACTTCCTGGGGAGGCTGGCCCAGGGCTTGAAAACCCTTTCAGTGAAGAAGTTTCTTCTCATGACCAACCTAAAACTTCCCTGGTGTGATTTGTGGCCATTTCCTCTTCTCCTGTCACTTGTTCACTGGGAGAAGAGGCTGCCCCCCACCTGGCTCCATCCTCTTTTCAGGTAGCTGTAGAGAGCCAGAAGGTCTCCCCTCAGCCTCCTTTTCTCAACAACCCCAGCTCCCTCATGTGCTCCTCACCAGCCCTGTTCTCCCGACCCTTCCCCAGCTTCCTTGCCCTTCTCTGGCCCTGCTCCAGCCCTCAATGTCCTTCTTGGAGTGAGTGGCCCAAAGCAGAACCAGGACTCAAGATGTGGCCTCACCAGGCTGAGTACAGGGTGACAATCACTTCCCTGGTCCTGCTGATCCAAGACAGGATGCTGTTGGCCTCCTTGGCCCCTGGGCAAACACTGATTCATCTTCATCTGCTGTTGGCTGGCACCCCCAGGGCTTTCTCTGCTGGGCAGTTTCCAGCCACTCTGCCCCCAGCCTGGAGCATTCAGGGGGTTGTTGTGACCCAAGTGCAGGACCCAGCCCTTGGCCATGTTGAACCTCACCCCATTGTCCTCAGCCCATTGATACAGCCTGCCCAGGTCCTTGTGTAGAGCCTCCTGGCACTCCATCAGATCAAGAGTCCCTCTCACCTTAGTGCAAACGGACTGAGGGTGCCTCAATCCTCTCCTCCAGATCATTGATAGAGACAGTGAAGGGACTGGTCCCAGCAGTGAGCCCTGGAGAGGACGGCAGGCTGAGGTTACACCACTGGGTGACTAAACAGAGCAGGGTGGTTCTGCCAGTGAAACCCTCCCTGTCCTGCTCCTGGCTCCCAGGGGAATCATCTAATTGATAAGATTGGATTATGAGGGTGAATTTTGTTATCCCAATGCAGAGTCCTGCCCAAGTGCTAAATAACATTGATATTAAAATAATTAAGCTATTAAACAAGCCTTCCCAACTGCTGCTCTGAGCCACGCTGCAATCAACAGATATTGTTTAATTGAATGATTTGATTACTTTGTTTCACTGCCAGGGTGGGAATGATGCTGCTTGAGCAAGCAGAGTGCGTGGAGAACTCTCAGGAATGTTGGTGTAAAGCTGTGGTTCATAGAATGGCTTAGACTAGAAGGACCCTAGAGATCATCTACTCCCACCCCCCTGCCATGGACAGGACACCTCTCACCTGGACTCAGCTGCTCATCCAGCCTGGCCTTGAATACCCCCGGGGAGGAGGCAGCCACAGCCTCCCTGGGCAGCCTGTGCCAGACTCTCACCACCCTTGCACTGCACTACTTCTTCCTCAGCTCCAGTCTAACCCTGCTCTCCCTCAGCTCCAAACCATTCCCCCTTGGCCTGTTTCCAGAGACCCTCATGAAAAGTCCCTCTGCAGCCTTCCTGCAGGATCCCTTCAGCTACTGGCAGGCAGCTCTGAGGTCCCCCTGGAGCCTTCTCCTCTCCAGGCTGAACACCCCCAGCTCCCTCAGCCTGGCCTCACAGCAGAGCTGCTCCAGCCCTTGGATCACCCTCGTGGCTCTGCCGTGGACTCACTCCAGCCCCTCTGTGTCCTTCTCCTGCTGGGGACACCAGAACTGGAGGCAGCATCAAGGCTGGGGCTCAGCAGAGCAGAATAAAGGGGCAGAATCCCCTCTCTTGACTGTATTTGTTCAAACAGGCTCTGAAATAAGAATTTGGTGCTTTGCCTGATAATATTTACTCCAGCACTGCTGAGGGGCACTGTTTGTACTGAGCTGCACAGGCAGCAGCCTCCCCTTGCTCAAAGTCCATCAGCAGCCACCAGCCAAGCTCAGCACCGTAAGCCAAGGCTCTGCCAAGGCTCTCTGGAGGTGTCACAAGCCTCTGCTTTGCCAGCACCTCCTGGAAAATAAAATTAAAGTCCTGGGTGGAGGCCTCTTTGTTAAGAGGGTGACTCAAAGAAACACCTGAAAAGATTTCCTCTGCCCAGCACAAGAAGGCTTTACCCTCAGTTTAGGTGGGTTGGAAGCTCTGCTGGCTGCTGAGGCTACAGAAAGCAGTGGTGCTGAGGGCTCAGTTGCAGAGCTGCTGGTGGACCACCAGAGCAGCTCCCTGGCAGCAGGGTGTGATCATGCAGAGACATTTCCATGCCCCAGGACTCAAGATGTGGCCTCTCCAGTGCCCAGTCCAGGAGCACAATCACTTCCCTGGACCTGCTGGCCACAGCATTGCTGACCCAAGGCAGGCTGCTGGTGACCTTCTTGGCCACACATTGCTGATCCAAGGCAGCTGCTGGTGGCCTTCTTGGCCACACCATTGCTGATCCAAGGCAGGCTGCTGGTGGCCTTCTTGGCCACACCATTGCTGACCAAGGCAGGCTGCTGGTGGCCTTCTTGGCCACACCATTGCTGATCCAAGGCAGGCTGCTGGTGGCCTTCTTGGCCACACCATTGCTGATCCAAGGCAGGCTGCTGGTGGCCTTCTTGGCCACACCATTGCTGACCAAGGCAGGCTGCTGGTGGCCTTCTTGGCCACACCATTGCTGACCAAGGCAGGCTGCTGGTGGCCTTCTTGGCCACACCATTGCTGACCAAGGCAGGCTGCTGGTGGCCTTCTTGGCCACACCATTGCTGATCCAAGGCAGGCTGCTGGTGGCCTTCTTGGCCACACCATTGCTGACCCAAGGCAGGCTGCTGGTGGCCTTCTTGGCCACACCATTGCTGATCCAAGGCTGGCTGCTGGTGGCCTTCTTGGCCACACCATTGCTGATCCAAGGCTGGCTGCTGGTGGCCTTCTTGGCCACTTGTGCACTGCTGGCTCATCTTCACCTACTGCCAACCAACACCCCTAGGTCTTTCTCTTCTGGGCACTTTTCAGCCACTCTACCCCAACCCTGGAGCATTCATGGGGGGTGTTGTGACCCAGGTGCAGGACTCAGCACTTGGCCTTGTTGAACCCAAATCCTGTTGGGCCAGCCAGAGATGTTTCTATTTTCCCTTTGAGGAAGCAGGAACACATCAGAGGGGATGATAAACCTGGCAGCTGATGAGTGCTTTTTGTACCTGCCTGGTGAGATTATGCTGTGACCACTCACAAGGCAGCACCCATGGCCATGGTGCTGAGGATGGATTCTCCACAGCCCTGTCTGGAGGTCATTAAATCCATGAGTCCATGGGGATGGGCTTTGGCTCACCCCTGGGGTGAACATGGTCACCACCAGCGCCCTGCTCCACCGCCGGGCTAGGGTTTCAACTCAGCCCCTGGAAGTGAATCACCCTGAATTCACTGCAGCAATTCATGAGGCTGGGAGAAGTGGGAATCCCTCTTCCACGAGGTTCTCCTGCAAGCACGGAGCTGATCTGGTGCCACAGCCCTGGTGCCAAGCAGCCAGGGTCCGGCGTGTGGGCTACCCCCCGGCGGCGGCGGCCGGGGACATTCCTGCAGGGATTCCTCCAATTCCTGCTGGGGGAAAGCTCTCTGCTGCCTGCCAATTGCAGATATAAATAATGAGGCCCAGAGCAGCCCTTTCCTCTTTGGACAGGCAGGAAAAGGGATGGGAAATGAGGCTATTTCTGACCTCAGAAGCCATCTGGCAGTTGAAGAGCAGTGCCCACCCCCAGCCCTGGCAGCGATCAAGCAGCTGGATTTATTTTGGCTCTCAGTCGCTTCACCCAAGTGCAGGGCTGAGGAATCTGGGGCCTTGGAGTTGATTTCTCATAGATTCATTGAATGGCTTGGGTTGGAAAGGACCTTAAAGCTCAGCCAGTCCCAACCCCCTGTCATGGGCAGGGACACCTCCCACGAGCCCAGCTTGCTCAAGGCCTCATCCTGCCTTGCCTTGAAGACCTCCAGGGATGAGGCAGCCACAGCCTCCCTGGGCAACCTGTTCCAGTGTCTCCCCACCCTCACTGGGAAGTATTTCTTCCCCCTCTCCAGCCTCAATCTCCCTTCTTCCATCTTCAGTCCCTTGCCCCTCATCCTGTCCCTGCACAATGAACAACTTTCACTCATTTTTCACCCTCACTCTCAAACCCCAGTGGCTGTTTCTGGACCTCTGCAGAGCTTGGTTTAATATGGATTTTCCTGGCTTTGGGTAGATGTGGTGAGGCTCAGGGGGCTGGGTTGGGTTTTCTTTCTTTTGCTTTTTCTTTCTTAGAGGGCTGGAGCTGCTCTGCTGTGAGGACAGACTGAGGGAGTTGGGGCTGTGCAGGCTGGAGAGGAGAAGGCTCCCAGGAGACCTCATTGTGGCCTTGCAGGATCTGAAGGGAGCTATATCTGGGGCATTCTACCAATCACATCCTGGCTGCATCAAGAGAAGCACAGCCAGCAGGTCAAGGGAGGTGATTCTCCTCTGCTCTGCTCTGCTCTGGGTGAGACCACACCTGGAGCACTGCATCCAGGTCTGGAGCCCCTATTCCAGGAAGGATCTGGAGGTGCTGGAAGGTGTCCAGAGAAGGGCCACGAGGAGGAGCAGAGGGCTGGAGCTGCTCTGCTCTGGAGACAGACTGCGAGAGTTGGGGTTGTGCAGTCTGGAGAGGAGAAGGCTCCCAGGAGACCTAATTGTGGCCTTCCAGTATCTGAAGGGGGCTCAAGAAAGCTGGGGAGGGACTTTGGAGGGTGTCAGGGAGGGATAGGACTGGGGGGGATGGAGCAAAACTGGAAGTGGGGAGATTGAGATTGGCTGTGAGGAAGAAGTTGTTCCCCAGGAGGGTGGTGAGAGCCTGGCACAGGCTGCCCAGGGAGGTGGTGGCAGCCTCCTGCCTGGAGGTGTTTGCAGCCAGGCTGGAGGTGGCTGTGAGCAACCTGCTGGGGTGTGAGGTGTCCCTGGCCATGGGAGGGGGGTTGGAGCTGGCTGAGCCTTGAGCTCCCTTCCAGCCCTGACAACCATTGTATGATTCTTTTCCAGCCTGGCACTCATGGAAAGTTGCTGTTTCCTTCTAAATAACCAATTTCCAGGCAACCCAAACCAAACCAAGCCCCACAGCCTCCCCAGTACAAAACATGCTGTGCTGGGTTGATGCTCCCCGGGGCTGAAATGCATCACCCCTGAGTTATGGTTTGTTTGTTTGAAGCACCACCACACCACACCACACCCCCCCCTGAACCAACCCAGCAGAAATCCCTTGGCTTAACATCCCTGGAATTCCTCAGCCCTCAGAAATGCCACAGCCAAGACTCTCAGTGGGAAGAGGGAAGCCCTCCTTGGCTCTGCCTTTCTCCAGCAGCATGGTGAAGCAGCATCCCCTCCAAAGCCCCCCCCACCCCCACCCAGGATCTCAGCATCCTTCCCTCGTCCCCCTTCCTGCTCCCTTGGGCTGTGGTAACCCCCAGGCCTGCTCTTCACTGCCCTCAGAGATGGATTTGGGGTGATTTAGCCACCCCAAACTCTGCAGAAGCAAGGAGAGGCTACTTGCTGAGGCTGCCTTTGAACAAGCAGTGGTTAAACTGGGATTAGTGTCACTCAGCTGGGGCTCTGAGCCTGGCACTGCAGCCTGCTGCCTGAATGAGGCTTTGTGCAAACCAAGCTGCTGAAATAAGCAGAATTTGAGCAGGGCCTTCCCCAAAAGAGTTGGGTTTTAACCTAGATCTGTGTGATGCTGCCTGAGCTGGTATCAGCAGGGTGCTGGATCTTCTCCTCCCCCTCCTCTTGCTCTGCCCTGCTGAGACCACCCCTGCAATACTCTCATCCAGTTTGGGGCTTCCCCAGAGTTCAAGAGAGACAGAGACCTGCTGGAGAGAGTCCAAAGGAGAGCCAGGAGGATGCTTAGGGGCCTGGAGCATCTCCCCTGTGAAGAGAGGCTGAGAGCCCTGGGGCTGGTTAGTCTGGAGAAGAGAAGGCTGAGAGGGGATCTGATCAATGACTACCAATAGCTGAGGGGTGGGGGGCAAGTGGAGGGGGGCAAGCTCTCTTTGGTGGTGCACAGCAATAAGGCAAGGAACAAGGAGACAAACTGGAGCACAAAATGTTTCAGCTCAACATAAGGAGAAGCTTCTTTACAGTGAGGGTGGCAGAGCCCTGGAGCAGGCTGCTGCCAGGGGGTGGTGGAGTCTCCTCTCTGGAGCCTCTCAAAAAATAGAAGAGAATAGAATTAAGCAGGTTGGCAAAGACCTCAGAGATCATGGAGTCCAAGCTGTCACCCAACACCATCTGATCAACTCAACCATGGCACCAAGGGCCTCAGCCAGGCTCTGCCTAAACACCTCCAGGGATGGGGACTCCACCACCTCCCTGGGCAGCACATTCCAATGGCCAATCTCTCTTGCTGGGAAGAATTTCTTCCTAACATCCAGCCTAAACCTCCCCTGGCACAGCTTGAGACTGTGGCCTCTTGTTCTGGGGCTGGGTGCCTGCCTGGCAGAAGAGACCAACCCCCAGCTGGCTCCAACCTCCCTGCAGGGAGTTGCAGAGAGCAAGAAGGTCTCCCCTGAGCCTCCTCTTCTGCAGGCTAAGCAAGCCCAGCTCCCTCAGCCTCTCCTCCCAGGGCTGTGCTCCAGACCCCTCCCCAGCTTTCTTGCCCTTCTCTGGACACCTTCCAGCAGCTCAACAGCTTTCCTAAGCTGAGGAGCCCAGAACTGGACACAGGACTCCAGGTGTGGCCTAAGCAGTGCTGAGCACAGGGCACAATGACCTCCCTGCTCCTGCTGGCCACACTCTTCCTGCTGCAGGCCAGGCTGCCCTTGGCCTTCTTGGCCACCTGGGCACAGACTCCCCTGGATGATCCTGCTTTTGGCAGGGGGGTTTGGACTGGATGATCTCTGGAGGTGCCTTCCAAACTCTAATGTTCTATGACTGTATGACCAGCAGCTGATGAGCTGCTGCCACGAGCCTCACCATATCTTGGCAGCGTTCTTGGCCAGCAAAATGTCTCCAGCTCCAGTCAAGCCCTGTCCCCTCTGTGCTCCCAAGTTTGCACCAGCACTGGGGCTTGCTCTTGAGAATTGAGAGCAGAATCCATCCCTGCCTGCCCATGCCCTGCAGCAGAATCAGAGAATCATTTGGGTTGGAAAAGCTCTCTGAGGTCATCCAGTCCAACCATCAACCCAACACCACCATGGCCATCAAACCATGGCCCCAAGTGCCATGGCCACATAATCCACAGAATCAACCAGGTTGGAAAAGACCTCAGAGATCATCCAGTCCAAGCACCAACCCAACACCACCATGGCCATCAAACCATGGCCCCAAGTGCCATGGCCACAGGTTTCTTGAACACCTCCAGGGATGGAGACTCCACCACCTCCAGGGATGGAGACTCCACCACCTCCAGGGATGGAGACTCCACCACCTCCCTGGGCAGCCTGTGCCAACCCCTGACCACTCCTGCAGCAAAGAAATTCCTCCTGCTATCCAACCTAAAGCTCCCCAGGTGCCCCTTGAGGCCATTTCATAGGATCATAGAATTGCCAGGGTTGGATGGGACCTGAAGGATCAGCCAGTTCCAACCCCCCTGCCATGGGCAGGGACACCTCACACCAGATCAGGCTGCTCAGAGTCACATCCAGCCCGGCCCTAGAAACCTCCAGGCATGGGGCCCCCCACCCCCACCTCCCTGGGCAGCCTGTTGCAATCCCTGACCACTCCTGCAGGAAAGAAATTCCTCCTGCCCTCCAACCTCAACCTCCCCAGGTGCCACTTGCGGCCATTTCCTCCTCTCACTCCATCACTCGGCAGAGGCCGGGCAAGAAGCCTCCGGCCGTGCCGGTGACTCCCGCCGTGACTCAGCCCCCACCGCGCTGCTGCGGGTGGGTGGTTGGAGGACACCCAAAGGCTGCACCTCCGCTCCTCACCGAGGTGTTGCCCGGCGGAGAAAGGGCTGGGCTCGTCAGCAGGGGGTTGTGTCCCATCCCAGCCCTATAAGGGAAGCCTCTGGATGCCGGGGAGCATGCATCACTCGGAGCCTTGCGGCGGGGAAGCAGAAGAGCTTTGGCAGGTTGGCTGCTCCCGATAATGGGGCAGGAATGAGTGACATCAGGGCTCGCAAAAGCAGCAGCCCTTCCTCCCTGCAGCCTCCTCCTCGCCTTTAAAGGAAGTTTCTCCTCCTCAAACCGTGAGGGTTTTGTTTCCCTGCCATGTGTTTGCTAAGAGCTCTGTCACAGCTGATTGGCGTCAGGAGCTGCTCCTCAACCCCAGCACCTTCTCCTGCTGCGGGGCTGTTCCTTGGCTCCAGGTGGTTGGGTTGGTTTTGCTCCCTGGGTTCTGTTCTGTTTGCTTTTGCTCTGTTTTGTTCTGTTCTGTTTGCTTTTGTTCTGTTTTGTTCTGTTCTGGTTTGGGTTTGTTCTGTTCGGTTTGGGTTTGTTCTCTTCTGGTTTGGGTTTGTTCTCTTCTGGTTTGGGTTTGTTCTCTTCTGGTTTGGGTTTGTTCTCTTCTGGTTTGGGTTTGTTCTCTTCTGGTTCTCTTCTTTGTTCTCTTCTTGTTCTCTTTGTTCTCTTCTGGTTTGGGTTTGTTCTCTTCTGGTTTGGGTTTGTTCTCTTCTGGTTTGGGTTTGTTCTCTTCTGGTTTGGGTTTTTTTTTACCTTGGGGGAAAAAAAAAACCCTCTTTTGGGACTTCCCTGTGCATCAGTACCACCAAACACTCTTACCAGCAAGAACACCTCAGATGCTGAGGCCTCATTCAGCTCAGCTGCCCAAAGCCTGAAGGAAGGACCCCAGAGCACGCAGCAGGGACCGGCACTTATGAGCTTGGTGCTGAGTTTGCACCCCCAGCCCCTGTACTCAGCGCTGGTGAGGCCATACCTTGAGTACCAGGCTCTGTTTGGGGCTCCTCACTCCATGAAGGGCATTGAGAGGCTGGAGCAGGGCCAGAGAAGGGCAAGGAAGCTGGGGAAGGGTCTGGAGAACAGGGCTGGGGAGGAGCAGCTGAGGGAGCTGGGGGTGTTGAGCCTGGAGAAGAGGAGGCAGAGAGGAAACCTTCTGGCTCTCTACAGCTCCCTGAAAGGAGGCTGCAGCCAGGTGGGATTGATCTCTTCTCCCAAGGAGTAAATGATAGGATGAAAGGAAGTGGCCTCAAAGTTGCACCAGGGGAGGTTTAGGTTGGACATGAGAAGAAACTTCTTTCCTGAGAGGGTTCTCAAAGCCTGGCCCAGGCTGCCCAGGGAGGTGTTGAATGCCCATCCCTGGAGGGTTTCAAAGCTGCTGAGATGTGGTGCTGGGGGCCATGGGTTAGCCCCAGCCTTGCACAGTCAGAGAATGGTGGGACTGGATGATCTTGGAGGTCTTTTCCAACCACAGTGACTCCATGGTTCTTGCCGTGCCAAAGAGCTCCATTTGCCCTCAGCAGTGTGGATGCAGAGGATGGCCCCAGGCTGGCTGGCCCCAGGACATCCCCATCCCCTCTCACCCAAGCTGGGGATGGTTCTCCATGAGAGACCAACAGTGCTTCTGGAAACAACCCAGAATCTTCTGCCCCAGGTCCAGCCCCAAAGTTTGAGTGAAGTCAGGAGAGGGATCAAGAGATCAAGGTGCTGTGAAGCATCCACTAAGCTGGAGCAGTTGAGACCTGCCAGGGCACTTCCTTGGAGACTGTGGCAATGTTCTCTGCTTCCTTAGTAACCAAATATTTGCCTCTGCATGGAGTAGAGCAGCAAAATATGCATCGATGAGCCCTGCAGGCCGCCACAGGTGTGCCTAGGACAGGGTCTTGCTTTGGCAGCTCCAGGAGGATGATTGCAGGTGCTCCAGCGCTGCTGATGAGCTGCTCTGCTGAGACCCCCCACCTAGAGCCCAGTTCTGGTGCCCTGAGCATAAGAAGGGCATCAAACTGCTGGAGCAGGGGCAGAGGAGCCAGGCTGGAGAACCTCTGCAGTGGGACAGGCTGAGAGTTGGGGTTGTTCAGCCTGAGAAACCTCTGCAGTGGGACAGGCTGGGAGTTGGGGTTGTTCAGCCTGGAGAACCTCTGCTGTGGGGACAGGCTGGAGTTTGGGTTGTTCAGCCGGGAAACCTCTGCTGTGGGGACAGGCTGGGAGTGTGGGGTGTTCAGCTTGAGAACCTCTGCTGTGGGGACAGGCTGGGAGTTGGTGTTTGTTTCAGCCTGGAGAAGAGAAGGCTCCAGGGAGATCCTGGAGCAGCCTTCCAGTACCTGAAGGGGGCTACAGGAGAGCTGGGAGGGACTTTGGACAAGGGCTGGGAGTGATAGGATGAGGGCATGGCTTTGAGCTGGGAGAGAGGAATTGAGAGTGGAGATGAGGAAGAAATTCTTCCAGTGAGGGTGGGAGACTCTGGCACAGGCTGCCCAGGGAGGCTGTGGCTGCCTCCTCCCTGGAGTGTTCAGGCCAGGCAGGATGAGGCCTTGAGCAAGCTGGCTGGTGGGAGGTGTCCCTGCCCATGGCAGGGGGCTTGGAACTGGCTGATCTGAAGGTCCCTTCCAACCCAACCCATTCTGTGACTCTGTGATCTTGAAGTTCTTCTCCAACCAGCCCAATCCTGTGCTCAGGGCGCAGCTTCAGCCCACCAGGGTTAGGATTTTTCCTTCTGCCAATGGCTTTGCTGCTCATGCTGCACCCCAGCAGCAGTCACAGCTCAGGGTTAAGTAGAACTGGAGGTATTTTTAGCTCCCTACCTCAGTCTCTCTCTCTTCCAGAAGCCATGAGCTGAGTGTTGTCATAGAATCAGAGAATTGTTTCAGGTGGCAAAGACCTCCAAGGTCACCCAGTCCAACCACAACCCAACCCACCATGGCCAGCAACCATGGCCCCAGGTGCCCTGACCACACATTTTGAACACTCCAGGCATGGGACTCCACCACCTCCCTGGGCAGCCTGTGCCAAGCCCTGACCACTCCTGCAGGTCCTAATATCCAACCTAAACCTCCCCTGCTGCAGCCTGAGGCCCTTTCCTCTTTTTCTGTCACTGTTACTGGGGAGACCAGCCCCCACCTCACTCCAGCCTCCTTTCAGGGAGCTGTAGAGAGCAATGAGGTCTCCCCTCAGCCTCCTCTTCTCCAGAGTGAACAAGCCCAGCTCCCTCAGCTGCTCCTTTCATTCCTTGCACTGAGTATGTTCATTCCTTCACCTGTTTTGTGTGACCAGGACAAAGAAAAGTTGTGGGGGAGCTGCTGTGGGGGAGCTGCTGTGGGGAGCTCTGGTGGGGAGCTGCGATGGAGCTGCTGGTGGGGCAGCTACTGATGGAGCCTACTGGTGGGGGAGCTGCTGGTGGGAGCTGCTGGTGGGGGAGCTGCTGGAGGAGCTGCTGGTGAGGAGCTGCTGGTGGGGGAGCTGCTGGTGGGAGCTGCTGGTGGAGCTGTTGTGGGGGAGCTGCTGGTGGGGGAGCTGCTGGTGGGGAGCTGCTGCTGGGGAGCTGCTGTGGGAGCTGCTGGTGGGGGAGCTGCTGGTGGGGGAGCTGCTGATGGGAGCTGCTGGTGGTGGAGCTGCTGGTGGAGCTGCTGGTGGGGCAGCTACTGATGGGAGCTGCTGTGGGGAGCTGCTGATGGGGGAGCTGCTGGTGAGAGCTGCTGGTGGGGGAGCTGCTGGTGGGGGAGCTGCTGGTGGGGGAGCTGCTGATGGGGGAGCTGCTGGTGGGGAAGCTGCTGATGGGAGCTGCTGGGGGGAGGAGGGGGAGCTGCTGGTGGGGGAGGCTGCTGAGAGCTGCTGGTGGGAGCTATTGATGGGAGCTACGGTGAGGGAGCTGCTTCTGGGGGAGCTGCTTCTGGGGAGCTGCTTCTGAGAGCTGCTGATGGGAGCTGCTGGTGGGGAGCTGCTGATGGGAGCTGCTGGTGGGGGAGCTGCTGATGGGGGAGCTGCTGATGGAGCTGCTGGTGGGGAGCTGCTGATGGGGGAGCTGCTGATGGGAGCACTGTGGGAGCTGCTGGGGGGGGACTATTGATGGGAGCTGCTGGTGGGGGAGCTGCTGGTGGGGGACTGCTGGTGGGGGAGCTGCTGGTGGGGAGCTGCTGCTGAGCCTGCTGGTGGGGGAGCTGCTGGTGTGGGAGCTGCTGCTGAGAGCTGCTGGGGGGGAGCTATTGATGGGAGCTACTGGTGGGGGAGCTGCTGATGAGAGCTGCTGGTGGGGGAGCTGCTGGTGGGGGAGCTGCTGATGGGAGCTGCTGGTGGGAGCTGCTGGTTGGGAGCTGCTGGTGGGAGCTGCTGATGGGAGCTGCTGGTTGGGGGAGCTGCTTGTGGGAGCTACTGGTGGGGCAGCTGCTGATAGGAGCTGCTGGTGGGGGAGGTGGGGAAGCTGCTGGTGGGAGCTGCTGGGGAGCCCTTCTGCTGGGGGAGCTGCTGGGGAGCCCTTCTGCTGGGGGAGCTGCTGGTGGGAGCTGCTGGAGCCCTTCTGCTGGGGGAGCTGCTGGGAGCCCTTCTGCTGGGGAGCTGCTGGTGGAGCTGCTGGGGAGCCCTTCTGCTGGGGGAGCTGCTGGTGGCAGCCCCGGAGCGCTCCAAGCTCCCCTCCTGAGCCCAGCGGCCGCCGATGGCGCCAGCACGCAGAGGTGGTGGTGTCAGCAGGGTGAGAGGATGAGCTGAAGCTGTCAGGACAGCTCCCTTTGGGGATTTCTCAACGTTTTGGGGTTTTTCTGAGGGAGAGGTCCTCGGTGGAGCACCCTGCCAGCAGGACGCCCAGTTTGCACTGGTTCCCAGCCCATGAGAGAGCTGGTGGCCTCTGGCTGCTGAATGCCTTTGCTGTGTGCCAGCTGGTGGAGTCACCAAGCTCCTTGCGTCAAAAGTGCTTTAGCAAGCGAAAAAAAAGCCCAAAGCGGGGCTGGGAGAAGAGCAATGCCCTGAGCCAGCAGGCAGGAGGGGGGCCTGGCACGGCTGATGGCAGCGGCTGGGAAGCAGGTTGTTGTCATCCGGCGTTCAGGGCTAATTAAAGGCTGGTTCCTGGGCTGGAGCATCCCACCCCTGATTGCTCCTTGGAGGAGATCGGAGCCCAAGGGCCTGGGAGGAGCCGCAGGGATCAAACAGCCCCAGAACCCCCGGGGGGCGTCCCGGCGTGCAGGGCGCAGCCGCTTGGCTGCTGTGGCAAGCACCAAGGTCACCAACACGGGGAAAGAGAGACCTCAGCACCACGGGGAGCCAGGGGCACCAGCACCACAGAGACCTCAGCACCACGGGAACTAGGGGCAACTACAGGGCACCAGCACCACAGGGAACCAGGGGCATCCAGCACCACAGAGACCTCAGCACCACGGGGAGCCAGGGGCCCAGCACCACAGACCTCAGCACCACGGGGAGCCAGGGGCACCAGCACCACAGAGACCTCAGCACCATGGGGAACCAGGGGCACCAGCACCCCAGAGACCCCAGCACCACAGGGAACTAGGGGCACCAGCACCACAGAGACCTCAGCACCACGGGGAACCAGGGGCACCAGCACCACAGAGACCATACCCCTCAGCACTACACAGGAACTAGGGCACCAGCACCACAGAGACCAAGACCTCAGCACCACAAGGAACCAGGGGCATCAGCACCTCAGAGCCCAGAGGCACCAGCACCACAGGGACCCCAGCACCCCAGGGAACCAGAGATAGGAACCACGGAGCTGTTGAGGCTGGAAGAGACCTCTGAGATCCTCAAGCCCAGCTGCTTGCCCACCACTGCTGCTAAGCCACTACCCCACCCTCCGCAGCACCACAGCCAGGTGCTTTTAAACACTCCAGAGCTGCTTCCTCACCACCTCCCGGGCAGCCTCTTCCAGGGCCCGAGGACCCTTGCTGGGAAGAGTTTCCCCCCACAGCCAGCCTGCCTTCCTGGCACAAGAGGTACCAGGGCTGGCAGCAGCACAGGGAACCGGAGGCACCCCCCCAAGCCCCCAGCACAGGCAGCCCCTCAGGGCTGCAGAGGGCATTTCATCAGCTGGCCAACCTGAGCTCCTTCCATGCCCAGGTGACTGCCTGGTGGATGTGGGGCAGCTGTGGATGGAGTCTGCCTGGACTGCATCAAGGCTTTGACAACCGTCCCCCACAGCCACTCCTGGCCAAGCTGTCAGCCCCCTGGCTTGGGCAGCAGCACTCTGAGCTGGTGAGGAACTGGCTGGAGGCTGAGCCCAGAGAGTGGTGGGAAATGGTGCCACAGCCAGCTGGCAGCCAGGCACCAGGGGTGTGCCCCAAGGATCAGTGCTGGGCCCCAGCCTGTTCAATATCTTTATTGATGATCTGGAGGAGGGCATTGAGTCCATCAGCAGTGAATTTGCAGCTGACACCAAGCTGGGGGCAGGAGTTGATCTGCTGGAGGGCAGAGAGGCTCTGCAGAGGGACCTCGACAGGCTGGGCAGATGGGCAGAGGCCAAGGGCAGAGATTGAACACAGCCAAGTGCCAGGTGCTGCACATTGGCCACAGCAACCCCAGGCAGTGCTACAGGCTGGGGGCAGAGTGGCTGAGCTGAGAGCCAGCAGAGAGGGACCTGGGGTGCTGGTTGATGGTAGGCTGAACATGAGCCAGCAGTGTGCCCAGGCAGCCAAGAGGGCCAATGGCATCCTGGCCTGCAGCAGGAAGAGTGTGGCCAGCAGGAGCAGGGAGGTCATTGTGCCCTGTGCTCAGCACTGCTTAGCCACACCTGGAGTCTTGTGTCCAGTTCTGGGCTCCTCAGGTTAGAAGGAGGTTGAGCTGCTGGAAGGTGTCCAGAGAAGGGCAACAAAGTTGGTGAGGGTTTGGAACACAGCCCTGGAGAGAGGCTGAGGAACTGGGGTTGCTTAGCCTGGAGAGGAGGAGCTCAGGGAGACTCTTGCTTCTCTCTACAACTACCTGAAGGGAGGTTGTAGCCAGGCAGAGCCTGGCTCTCAGCCTCTCCCAGGCAGGCAGCCCCAGAACAAGAGGACACAGTCTCAGGCTGCACCAGGGAGGTTTAGGCTGGATGTTAGGAGAAGTTCTACACAGAGAGAGTGATTGCCCACTGAATGTGCTGCCCAGGGAGGTGGTGGAGTCACCTCCATTGGAGGTGTTCAGGAAGAGGCTTGATGGGGTGCTTGGTGCCATGGGTTAGTTGTTGTTTAGTGGATTGGATTGGATTGGATTGGATTGGATTGGATTGGATTGGATTGGATTGGATAGGATTGGATTGGATTGCCACAGGTTGCTGCTCTGGGGCTGCTTGTGGCTTCACTGCGACCCAGGGCTGCGATTTCCTTCCAGCCCCAGAGGATTTCGACCTTTGCAGGAGCATCCTCGGCCCTTTCCACCCGGTTTCCCCCATCTCGGGTGAGGACAGCGCTCACTCACCCCGGGGGCATGAGGGTTACTGAGGTCTTGTGGGAAAGCACTAAGTGGGACGATCGTTATGACAGTAATTAGTGGAGCGCTGCCAGCGCGGTGGGTAGGAGTCTGCAGCCGAGCAGCCAAGGGCACACCAAGCAGTGGGGCTCCCTGCTGCCCTGCCCTCTGCCTCCTTCCCTCAACGGAGGAGGCTGGGCTCCGGCTTAATGGTTGGACTCACTGACCTGAAAGGTCTTCTCCAATCCAGTGATTCCGAGAGTCCATGAAATAGAGCCTCTCCTTTCTTCCTTCTCCAGCCCCTGCCAGTCCCCCTGCAGGAAAAAGATCAGAAGGTCCCAGAACCCCAGCACGGGGTGATTGGAAGGAGCTCATCCAGTCCAAGCCCCTGCTCCAGCAGGCTCCCACAGCACCCTGCCCAGCAGCACAATGCCCGGGGGGTGGGGTTGGAAGCTCTCCAGAGGAGACTCCACAACCTCTCTGGGCAGCCTGCCCCAGGGCTCAGCACCCTCCACCAAAGAGGTTTCTCCTCCTGTTGATGGAACCTCCTGGGTGCCAGTTTGTGCCCAGTGCCCCTGGGCACCACTGAGCAGAGTCGGCCCCAGCTCTTGCCCCCACAGCTCCTTTAGCTCTTGCTGACACTGCTCAGCTCCCTCTGGGGCTGCTCTTCTCCAGGCTCCACAGCCCCAGGGCTCTCAGCCTTTGCCCCTCACAGAGCTGCTCCAGGCCCCCTCAGCAGCTTTGGAGCCTGCACTGGACTCTGTTTCAGGTGGCTGCAGGCTGGCACTGAATCCTTTTGGTTGGAAGAAACCTTTTAGGTCAGCAAGCCCACCCAGTCCCTGCCCATGGCAGGGGGGTTGGAACTGGCTGAGCCTTGAGGTCCCTTCCAAGCCTAACGATTCTGTGATATAACGCAGCAGCTGCATGCTCACCACGCTTCAAACCCTGTCCCCAATCCTTGTTTTTGCACTGAATGATCCCAAGCCCTTTTCCAGCAGTGCCTGGAGAGGGCCCAGCTTGCTGCTGGCCTCTGCCCTCAGCTCTCTGCCCGTGAGCTGTGTGAATCATCCCAGCCTGGGCTGACAAAACGTGGCCAGGCAATGCCCAGCCACGTGCAGCAGACAAGTCGAGGCCCATCTCAGTTTCTTGCCTGGAGTTGGGGCAAGGAACCAACAGGACCCAAAGGGTGACTCCAAAGAAGCTCCCACAGACCCTGGAGGTCTCCTGGGATGTGCTGGGAAGGCTGGCAGGGAGGTTGTGCTCCAGAGCAGCTGAAACGGTGCCAGGGTTCACGTGTGAATTGAAAGCCACTTGGAGAGCCTGACTGGGTGCTTGTGGTGCTCATTGGTGTCCTTAGCTGAACTGGGTGCTGTGGTGTCCTTAGCATAACTGGGTGCTGTGGTGTCCCTAGCCTAAGGGTGCTTGTGGTGCTTATTGGTGTCCCTAGCCTGAACGGGGCTTGTGGTGCTCATGGTGTCCTTAGCCTGCACTGGGTGCTTGTGGTGTCATTGGTGTCCTTAGCCTGAACTGGGTGCTTGTGGTGCTCATTGGTGTCCTTAGCCTGAACTGGGTGGTGTGGTGTCATGGTGTCCTTAGCCTGCATGGGTGCTTGTGGTGCTCATTGGTGTCCTTAGCCTGAACTGGGTGCTGTGGTGTCCCTGAGCCTGAACTGGGGCTTGTGGTGCTTATTGGTGTCCTTAGCCTGCACTGGGTGCTTGTGGTGCTATTGGTGTCCTTAGCCTGCACTGGGTGCTTGTGGTGCTCATGGTGTCTTAGCCTGAAACTGGGTGCTTGTGGGTCCTTAGCCTTGACTGGGTGCTTGTGGTGTCCTTAGCCTGAACTGGGTGCTTGTGGTGTCCTTAGCCTGCACTGGGTGCTTGTGGTGTCCTTAGCCTGCACTGGGTGCTTGTGGTGTCCTTAGCCTGAACTGGGTGCTTGTGGGTGCTCATTGGTGGCAGCCTGAACTGGGTGCTTGTGGGCTCATTGGTGTCCTTAGCCTGAATGGGTGCTTGTGGTGCTCATTGGTGTCCTTAGCCTGAACTGGGGTGCTTGTGGGTCCTTAGCCTGACTGGGTGCTTGTGGTGTCCTTAGCCTGCATTGGGTGCTTGTGGTGCTCATGGTGTCCTTAGCCTGAACTGGGTGCTTGTGGTGCTCATTGGTGTCCTTAGCCTGCACTGGGTGCTGTGGTGCTCATTGGTGTCCTTAGCCTGAACTGGGTGTTGTGGGTCCTTAGCCTGAAATGGGGGCTTGTGGTGCTCATTGGTGTCCTTAGCCTGAACTGGGTGCTTGTGGTGCTTACTGGTGTCCTTTACCTGCTCAGAGGAGGTCCAAGCTCGATGGAGGGGGGGCATCAGTTGGTGAGGATTAAGCCCTGGAGTGAAAGCAGAGCTGGTCTGAAAGGCAAGGCTGGGGGCAGGGAGGGAATTCTCCAGCAGACTTTGCTCTTGGTCAGATGGCCAAGGCAGCACAGCAGGCCTGCTGCTTGCAATGCACAGCAAGGCTCTGCTCAGGGCCTGGGCAGGGTGCTGGTGGCTGTGATGGGGATGAAAAAGGCTGGCTGGGGAGGAAAAGGTGCTCAGCAGCCAAAACCTTGGGGCTCCAGGGACAAGCCCCTGGGACTCCTCCCAGGTGAGGGACGGTGCTGGCTCAGCGTCCAGGCAGCAGCCAAAGGGGGAGGGGGGAGAGAAGCACAGAACTGCTGGGGTTGGAAAAGACTTTAAGATCTTCCAGTCCAACCCTTCTCTAACTCCACCAAGGCTGGGGCTGAGCCCTGCCCCCCAGCAGCACAGCTCTGCAGCTTTTAAACACCTCCAGGGGTGGGGAGGAGGAGGTCTGCAGAGCCACATGGTGCTGAGGGCAGCTCGGGAAGCTGCAGCAGCAGGGATCACCCAGCCCTGTGCTGTGCCCTTCAAGAGGAGCAACCTGGGGGAGTCCTTCCCTGGAGTTAGCCACCCAGCATGGAGAGGAGGCTCTGTACTTCCCAGAGGCAGCAGTTTGGGCACTCAGGAGACGTTTGGCTAACACCAGACCCTGCTTCAGCAAACTCTTCTGCCAGGGGTGAGCTCCAGCCTGCCCCTAGGAGCTGTTTTGCTGTGGCTGAGTGGCACAAGTCTGGGGGCTCCTTTCTTTGCTGTAGGCTCCTGGAGCCATCTCAGCGGGGTCCTGGCAGCACCTGGTGCTGGGTTTGTATCAGAAGGGTTCTGCTGTTTAACACTGAGGCAGCCTTTGGCTCCAGGCATGTCACACACAGCAAAGCTCCCCCAGGACTTGGGACAAAGGGAGAAGAGGCTCTTGGATCCACATTCCTGCACTGGAGGCTGCAACCCCCAGGAGCTGCAGCCACACTGAAGCTCCACCTGGGCACACATGAGCCATGTGTCCTTCCCCTGCCTGCAAACAGGCTGGGGGGGGGGGGGGACACCTGGCCAGGGAGAGAAATCACATTGCCTGCCTCAGAAAAAAAACCCATCCAGGGCATCTTCCCTGGCACTTAAAGGCTGCAGCTCACCCTGTGTTTGTGCTCAGCAGCTCCAAGCCACTGCTGGTTTGGAAACACTGCAGGTGCTTGCAGGCAGAGACAAACACAGAAGAGAGGCTTGGATGGAGAGAGGGTCGGAAGAGCTGCTAGCAGGGCAGGCAGGAGGAGCAGGAGGAAGGCTTCCCAGCCCAGCAGGACAGCTGCTGGGGAGAGCAACCAGCGTGCAGAGCTTCCAGGAGGGCCTGGGAAAAGGAGATGGCAAAGGGCAGAGGGGAGCAGGGCAAAGGAAATGACAGAATGGTAGAGGCTGGAGGGGACCCCTGGAGGTCATCGAGTCCAACCCTCCCCTGCCAGAGCAGGAACCCCTAGGGGAGGTCACTCAGGAACACATCCAGGTGGGTTTGGAAGGTCTCCAGAGAAGGAGACTCCACAACCTCTCTGGGCAGCCTGCTCCAGGCCTCCAGCACCCTCACACCAAAGCAGCTTCTCCTCAGGTTGAGGTGGAACTTCCTGTGTTTGGGTCCCAAGGGCCTGGAGGATGTCAGCAGGGCTGCTTTGGGCACAATCAGGAGGGAGGTGATGTGTGGAGCTGGTTCTTCAGCCCTGCTTCAGCTGCCTTTTGCTTTCAGAGCCCTGTGAAGCCAAACTGAGAGTCCTCTCTCCCTAGCAGCAGCTCTGGTGCACCTGTGCTGTACAGCACCTGGAGGGGGGGAGGGGGGTCCTAGCTCCATAGATTCTCCCCACCCCACTCTGTGACTATGATTTTGTTGCTCATACCTCCCCTCCAGGACCCAACCCTCAAGCCAAGAGTGACACCAGAGAGGTGAGAAGAAAACCACTGTGCCTTCACCCAGCTCCTCAGGCGTGCTCCACGCTAGCAGGAGGCCATCACCAGCTTGGCTGCTCGGTGACTCAGCCCCTGGAAGACTGCTGGTGTGTGGGATGGGGCTGTGCCACAGGGCTGTGGAAATCGAAGTTCAAACAGAGACAAGGAAGAGAGGGGAAAGCTTTTATTAGAGTCCAGCTTCAGGAGGGGTCAGCTGGCTTACAGGACAAGAGAAGGGGTGGGGAAGGGAGGCGACCAGCATGCACGAGGGGCAGAGGAAAGGCAAAAGCTGTATCCGAAGCAGGTCCTGGGCTTCAGCTCGGGGCAGCACAGCGAAATGTAAGCTGTGGAAAGGGCTCAGGAGGTGTGCAGTGCCTGTTGCCATGCATCTTGCTGAAGCTGCAATTGCTCCCCAGAGGGAGAGGAGGAGGAGTGGGGATGTGAGCAGCACCCCTCTGGGAGGTGAGGCGGCCACCGCGCGTCCCCCGCTTCGGATACAGCCTCCGAGAGTCAGCTCAGGAGAGACCAGGGGAGAAGGGGAGAGCTGCCCACAGCCAGCTGGAGGAAAGGGTGGCAGGAAAGGCTGTCCTGGCAGCCACCAGTGCCTACAGCTCATGTCCCAGGAGTGGAAAGCTGCAGTGTGGTCCAGGCAGCAAGGACAGTACCACTCTGCGTCCCTGCATGCCAGGAGCCTTTGGCTTCCTCTCTCCTCGTCCAGACCGTGGGGCTGGGAAGGGAGCAGCAGCTCTGAGCCCAGGGAGAAGGAGCTCAGAGAACACAGCAGGAAGAACTTGGTGGTTAGGCTGCTGCATGGGCAAAGGACTAGTCCACCCATGGGGAAAGGACCAGTCCACCCCATGTGTAAAGGACCAGTCCACCCCATGTGTAAAGGACCAGTCAATCCCATGGGGAAAGGACTAGGTCAATCCCATGTGTAAGGGACTAGTCCACCCCATGGGGAAAGGACCAGTCCACCCCATGGGGAAAGGACTAGTCAATCCCATGTGTAAGGGACTAGTCAATCCCATGTGTAAGGGACTAGTCAATCCCATAGGGAAAGGACTAGTCCACCCCATGTGTAAGGGACTAGTCCACCCCATGGGGAAAGGACCAGTCCAACCCATGTGTAAAGGACCAGTCCAACCCATGGGGAAAGGACCAGTCCAACCCATGGGGAAAGGACCAGTCCATCCTATGTGTAAAGGACTGCTCCACCCCATGTGTAAGGGACTGGTCCAACCCATGAGTAAAGGACCAATCCAAACCATGTGTAAAGGACCAATCCACCCCATGGGGAAGGACCAGTCCAACCATGAGTGAAGGACTAGCCAAACCCACGTGTAAAGGACTGGTCCACCCCACCTACCATCTGTGGGCTGCATTTCACTCCAAGAGCTGCACACT
Organism: Colaptes auratus; assembly: GCA_015227895.2. Lineage (NCBI taxonomy): Eukaryota > Metazoa > Chordata > Aves > Piciformes > Picidae > Colaptes > Colaptes auratus. The sequence goes on along the minus strand of JAAWVA010000038.1, from coordinate 15,916 downwards.
AAAGCACTTAAGCTTTACTGGTTTGGATTCCTCTCTGTACAAGTTCCTCCCACCAGCTGGAACACAACACAAGGCTTACAGACAGAAGCTTTGAAACACAGGATAAAACAAATCCCAATTCCACTCCAAAGAGGAAGTGTGGGGGGGGGGGAGGGGGAAAACCAAACCACAACCCCAAAACCCAACCCCCAACCAATTGGTAGAAAATAAAACCCAGCCAACAACAAAAGATTCAACCCCCAACAACAACAAAATAGTAATAACCCCAACTGCCCAACTGCAGCACTCCTCAGGGAAGGGACAGACTGCACAAGGAGGGACACAAAGGGAGGGGGAAGGCAAAGCAGTTGTAGTCTCTGCCCAGGGCTCCCTTGTGCTGGTGGCTCAGGGGATGGAGTTCAACAGGTCCTTGAGGAAGCTGTCAGGATCGTTGATCTCTGATAAGAGGCCTTGAAAGAGAAGGGAAGAGAGAGAGCAATCAGCTCAGACAACCAACAACCAACCAAACCAACCACCAACCACCACCAACCAACCATCAACCAACCACCAACCAACCACACAACCAACCAACAACCACCCAACAACCAACCAACCACCAACCAACCAGCCAAGCAACCAACAACCACACCGACCAAACAACCAACACCAACCAACCAACCACCAACCACCAACAACCAACCACAACCAACCAGTCAACCAACCAACCAGCCAACCAACACCAACCAAACACCAACACCCAACCAACCACCAACCAACCAGCCAACCAACCACCCACAACCAACCAACCAGCCAAGCAACCAACAACCAAACACCGACCAAACAACCAACCACCAACCAACCAACCACCAACCACCCAACCAGCCACCAACCAGCCACCAACCAACCAGCCAACCAACCACCAACCAACCAGCCAACCACCAACCAACCACCAACCAACCAGCCAACCAACCACCCACAACCAACCAGCCAACCACCAACCAACCAGCCAAGCAACCAACAACCAAACACCGACCAAACAACCAACCACAACCAGCCAACCACCAACCAACCAACAACCAACCACCAACCAACCAGCCAACCAACCACCAACCAAACACCAACCACCCAACCAACCACCAAGCAACCAGCCAACCAACCACCCACAACCAACCAGCCAACCACCCACCAACAACCAACCAACCAGCCAACCAACCACCCAACAACCAGCCACCAACCAGCCACCAACCAACCAGTCAACCAACCAACCACCAACCAGCCAGCCAACCACCCACCAGCCAACCACCACCCACCAGCCAACCACCCACCAACCAACCACACAACCAACCACCAACCAACTACTCAATAACCAAGCAACCAACCAAACAACCAACAACCAACCAAGCACCAACCACCCACCCACCCACCCACCCAACAACCAATCACCCAAACAACCAAGCACCCAGCCCAAACAGGAAGAGTGTGGCCAGCAGGAGCAGGGAAGTCATTCTGCCCCTGTGCTCAGTGCTGCTTAGGCCACACTTGGAGTCCTGTGTCCAGTTCTGGGCTCCTCAGTTCAAGAAGGACATTGAGAGACTTGAATGTGTCCGAAAAGGGCAACAGGCTGGGGAGGGGTCTGGAGCACAGCCTGGGAGGAGAGGCTGAGGGAGCTGGGCTTGCTTAGCCTGCAGAAGAGGAGGCTCAGGGGAGACCTCATTGCTCTCTCCAACTCCCTAAAGGGAGGTTGGAACCAGGTGGGGGGTGGTCTCTTCTCCTAGGCCCCCAGCCCCAGAACAAGAGGACACAGTCTCAAGCTGTGCCGGGGAGGTTTAGGCTGCAGGTGAGGAGAAAGTTCTTCCCAGATAGAGTCATTGGCCACTGGAATGTGCTGCCCAGGGAGGTGGTGGAGTCCCCGTGCCTGGAGGTGTTCAAAGGGGGCTTGGATGTGGCCCTTGGAGCCATGGTTTAGCTGTCAGGAGGTGTTGGGTGCCAGGTTGGACTTGCTGAGCTCTGAGGTCTCTTCCAACCTTATTGATTCCCTGCTGCTATTCCATGACTCTCTGAAGTTTGGCTGCCTGGGGGCTGTCCCCTCCCAAGCGTTTGGGAGCCAGCTCCGAGGCCTGGCGCAGCCAAGCTGCCGCCGCTGCTGCCGGGGTGGCAGGAACGCTCTGCTGCCCGAAGCCAGCGGCGGTCAGCAGCTGCAAGGAGGCAGACACTTGTCAAAGGGCAAGGCAGACACTTACCAGCAACATCCAGGAACTCAGCAAACGTTTCCACTGGCAATGAACTCCTCCTGGAAGGTTTTCAGGGCCTGTCGGCGGCCTCGTGGATTGGCATGTCGTTGTGGCGGATGAACTCGGCCAGAGAGTAGGACCAGCCCCCCTCAGTGTTGCTGGTAGGCACCTTCTAGGGGAAGGAAGAACAGGACCAAATCAGCCCCCACCCCCAGCTACTTACAGAAGAGACCTCTGGAGATCCAGTCCAAGCCAGAGCCAGAGCAGGACCATGCAGAGGTCGCACAGGAACGCATCCAGATGGGCCGGAAAGGCTCCAGAGAAGGAGACTCCACCACCTCTCCAGCACCCTGAGAGTAGAGCTTCTCCTCATGTTGAGGTGGAACTCTGTGTAGTCTGTGCTGATGGACCTCACATTTTAGTGCCCAGGCCCAATCTCGAGTTGGGACACGACAGCAAACCTCAACAGAGAAGCTTCTGGCTGTCTCCAGGCTGCAGAGTGATCACCTCCCAGGCAAACCCACCATGAATGACAAGGCCAAGTGCTGTGCTCACAAAGCCCCTTGGAAAAACACCTCAGCCACCAGGATCAGAGGATGGTAGGGGTTGGAAGGGACCTCCAGAGATCACTGAGTCCAAACCACCCTGCCAGAGCAGGAGCAGAGACTCCAGCTCAGGTCACACAGGAACACATCCAGATGGGGCTGGGAAGGCTCCAGGGAAGGAGACTCCACAACCTCTCTGGGCAGCCTGCTCCAGGCCTCTGGGAGCCTCCCAGTGAAGAAGTTCCTCCTCATGTTGAGGTGGAACCTCCTGGGCTGGAGTTTATATCCATTACCCCTTGTCCTATCCCAGGGCACAACTGAGCTGAGCCTGTCCCTGTGCCCTCCCTCCTGACCCCCAGCCCTCAGATATTTATAGACATTGATCAGATCCCCTCTCAGCCTTCTTCTCTCCAGACTGAACACCCCCAGGGGTCTCAGCCTCTCCTCCCCAGGCAGTGCTGCAGTCCCTTCAGCATCCTTGGAGCCTTCCCTTGGACTCTCTCCAGCAGATCCCTGTCCCTCCTGAGCTGGGGAGCCCAGAACTGGCTGCAATATTTCAGGTGTGGCCTCACTAGGGCAGAGTAGAGGGGGAGGAAAACCTCCCTGGATCTGCTGGAGAAGGCCAACCATCAACCTGACACACCATGGCCACCAGCCCATGTCCTGAGGATAACTGCAAGCCCCCAGTGCTTTCTGCTCTTGGACTTGTATCCCCAGAGACTCTTGGAAAGAAGCCACACAGGGACAGTTCCCCACATCTGACCTCATCATCTGTTTGTGCACAATGCTAACAAGCTCCTAGGCAGTTTCCCACCCTAATTATTTAACCCTCTTTGGAAGCTCTTTCTGGTGGGTGCTGCTCCTTCCTTCCATCCCCAACAGCTTCCTTGGTGCAGCTCTCAATGTGAACCAGAGAGAAAATCATTGAATCACAGAACTGTCAGGGCTGGAAGGGAGCTCAAGGCTCAGCCAGCTCCAACCCCCCTGCCATGGGCAGGGACAACCTCACACCGCAGCAGGTTGCTCACAGCCACCTCCAGCCTGGCTGCAAACACCTCCAGGCAGGAGGCTTCCACCACCTCCCTGGGCAGCCTGTGCCAGGCTCTCACCACCCTGGGCAACAACTTCTCCTCACAGCCAATCTCCATCTCCCCACTTCTAGTTTTGCTCCATCCCCCCAGTCCTATCCCTCCCTGACACCCTCCAAAGTCCCTCCCCAGCTTTCTTTGAGCCCCCTGCAGGTCCTGCAAGGCCACAATTAGGTCTCCTGGGAACCTTCTCCTCTGCAGCCTGCACAACCCCAACTCCCTCAGTCTGTCCTCACAGCAGAGCAGCTCCAGCCCTCTGCTCACCTCGTGCCCTGCGCTGGACGCCTTCCAGCCCTCCAGATCCTTCTTGTACAGGGTGAATTCACAGCACAGGAGGAGTGCTGCAAACTGGGGAAGTCTCTCCATCCTTCAGACACCAGGTTGCAAGGGGAACAAGAAGCCCAGGCAGCCACTTGGGGCCTTTCTGCTCATGCAAGGTGAAGCTTTTCCAAGGCTCTTGGACAAAAGGGGCTTCGACCTCTGGCCTTGTTTCAGATGCTCGTGGGTGGGAAGCTGCCAGGAATGAACTTCAATGCCTCTTTCTCACATTGAAGGTGGTTGCTCAGGTTAGAAAGCTGGTGGAAAGCAAGCCTCAGTGTTTCATTTGCTTACCTTGAACATGTTGTAAATGAGATCTACCAGGGCCCAGAAGAGAAGGCCAGAGCGGTACGTGGCGTAATCCTTCACCGCCTTATCTGCCAGTCTGGAAGACAAGGAAAGCAGTCTTGGAGTTAATCACTTCACTGTGCTTTGGTGACCAGCTTGGTGAATAGCATGGAAGCTGAAAGAGCCATAAAGCCCATCCAGAATAAACATGGAGGGGAAGGGCTGAGGGTAAGCTTTGGACACAAGACAAACCAGCCCTGAGCCTCCGCAGGGATTCCCGCGGCTGGGAAGTTGCTTTAGCAGCTCTGCCCAGGTGGAACCGAGGCAGCTGAGCAGAGAGACTCACAGCAGCAGTCAGGTGGGAACACACCCTCAGGATCACCAAGTCCAAGCCCACAACCCTACTCTGCAAGGCTCACCCCTAGACTCACAGCAGCAGTCAGGTGGGAACACACCCTCAGGATCACCAAGTCCAAGCCCACAACCCTGCTCTACAAGGGTCACCCCTAGACTCACAGCAGCAGTCAGGTTGGAACACACCCTCAGGATCACCAAGTCCAAGCCCACAACCCTACTCTGCAAGGCTCACCCCTAGACTCACAGCAGCAGTCAGGTGGGAACACACCCTCAGGATCACCAAGTCCAAGCCCACAACCCTGCTCTACAAGGGTCACCCTAGACTCACAGCAGCAGTCAGGTTGGAACAGACCCTCAGGATCACCAAGTCCAAGCCCACAACCCTACTCTGCAAGGCTCACCCCTAGACTCACAGCAGCAGTCAGGTTGGAACAGACCCTCAGGATCACCAAGTCCAAGCCCACAACCCTACTCTACAAGGCTCACCCCTAAAGCACAGCCCAAGCACCACATCCAAACCACCTTCCAACACAGCCAGGCTTGGGGACTCCCCCTCCCTGGGCAGCACATTCAGTCCCTGACCACTCTTTGTGCTACTGTCCAGTCTAACCCTACCCAGTGGCAGCTTGAGGCCATTCCCTCTTGTCCATCACTAATTACCTGGGAGAAGAGACCAGCACCAACCTCTCCACAAGCTCCTTTCAGGGAGTTGCAGACAGCAGTAAGGTCTCCCCTCAGCCTCCTCTGTTTCACACTGACCAGTCCTGCTCAAACCTCTCAGCTGTGTCCCTGCTTCTCTGCTGAGCTTCCCACCTGAGAAGTCTTGCTTCAAACCATGACACACTGATGCATAGAATGCTTTGGGTTCACACTAACCCTCCCCAGCTCCTTCAGTCTCTCCTCATCAGATTCATTCTCCAGGCCCTCCACAGCTTCCTGGTCCTCCTCTGCCCTGGCTCCAGCACCTCCACATCTCTCCTGCACTGAGGTGCCCAAAACTGGACACAACCCTCGAGGTGTGGCCTCCCCAGAGCTGAGTCCCAGGGGTCAGTCCCCTCCCTGCTCCTCCTGGACACAGCATTGCTGATCCCAGCCAGGAGGCCTTTGGCTTTCTGGCCACCTGGGCACACTGCTGCCTCCTCTTCAGCTGCTTGTTGAGCAGAACTTCCTCCTGATGTCCACCCTACATCTCCCCTGCTCCCCTTTCAAACCATTGCCTCTCATCCTAGGACCTCCAGCCCTTGTAAGAGTCCCTCCCCAGCTCTCCTGTAGCCCCCTTCAGATACTCAAACACTGCTCTAAGCTCTCCTGGAGCCTCCTCTTCTCCAGGCTGAACAGCCCCAACTCTCTCAGCCTGTCCTTGCAGGAGAGGTTCTCCAGCCCTCTGATCATCTTTGTGGCCCTACTCTGGAGCAGCTCCATGTCTCTGCAGTGTTGGGAATCCCATAACTGGACACAGCCCTGCAGGTGAGGCCTCAGCAGAGCAGAGCAGAGCAGAGGGGCAGGATCCCCTCTCCCCATCTCTGGCCACTTCCATTTCATAGCTTCTTGACTGTTCTATCACCATGCAAGGACTCCCTTGGGAAACTCAGCACCTGGCTGAAGATCTGCTGTGAAAAAACCACCACCCCAAACCAACTCCCAGCTGTCCTGGGACAACAGCTCCCAAAGTTTAGAGGATTAATCACCAACAGGTTCTGGCAAGGCAGAGCCTCCTGCCAGCAAACTCTTCATGGGCTTGGAATTTTCTTGCCTGTGTTTCTCAGGTACATCTGCCTCCCTCACATGCTGCTTCCTGCTCACCACTTAAAAGCTCTGGGAAGAAACAAACCAACACAAACCTCAATAAACCTTTCCTGGAACGAGCTCAGCTGCCACTGCTGCAAGTCAGCAAGGCAAGATGGTCTGATCCTGACCAAGCAGTGGTCTGATCCTGACCAAGCAGTGGTCTGATCCTGACCAAGCAATGGTCTGATCCTGACCAAGCAATGGTCTGATCCTGGACCTAACATCTGGGGAGGGGTCTGGAGCACAGCCCTGGGAGGAGAGGCTGAGGGAGCTGGGCTTGCTTAGCCTGCAGAAGAGGAGGCTCAGGGGAGACCTTCTTGCTCTCTGCAACTCCCTGCAGGGAGGTTGGAGCCAGCTGGGGGTTGGTCTCTTCTGCCAGGCAGGCAGCACCAGAACAAGAGGACACAGTCTCAAGCTGCCCCAGGTTGGATGTTAGGAAGAAATTCTGCCCAGACAGAGAGATTGGCCATTGGGATGTGCTGCCCAGGGAGGTGGTGGAGTCCCCATCCCTGGAGGTGTTTAGGAAGAGCCTGGATGAGGCCCTTGGTGCCATGGTTGAGTTGATCAGATGGTGCTGGGGGAGAGGTTGGACTGGATGGTCTCAAAGGTCTCTTCCAACCTGGTCAGGTCAATTCAATTCAATTCAATTCAATTCAATTCAATTCAACTCAACTCAACTCCTATTCTACTCCACTCTACTCCTACTCCACTCTACTCCTATTCTACTCCACTCCACTCCTACTCCACTCTACTCCTACTCCACTCCACTCCTATTCCACTCTACTCCTACTCCACTCTACTCCTATTCTACTCCACTCTACTCCTACTCCACTCCTATTCTATTCTACTCCTACTCTACTCCAATCTACTCCTACTCCACTCTAATCTACTCCTACTCCACTCTACTCCACTCCACTCCTACTCCACTCCTACTCCACTCTACTCCTACTCCACTCCAATTCCACTCTACTCCTACTCCACTCCAATTCCACTCTACTCCTACTCCACTCTACTCCTATTCTACTCCACTCTACTCCTACTCCACTCCTATTCTATTCTACTCCTACTCCACTCTAATCTACTCCTACTCTACTCTACTCCTATTCCACTCCTACTCCACTCTACTCCTACTCCACTCTACTTCACTCCTACTCCACTCTACTCCTACTCCACTCCTATTCTACTCTACTCCTACTCCACTCCACTCCTACTCTACTCCAACTCCACTCCACTCTACTCCTACTCCACTCTACTCCTACTCCACTCCTAATCCACTCTACTCCACTCCACTCCTACTCCTACTTCACTCCTACTCCACTCCACTCCTATTCTATTCTACTCCTACTCTACTCCACTCTATTCCTACTCTACTCCAACTCCACTCCACTCCTACTCCACTCTATTTTCTATTCACCTGCCACAACTTAGGGTTGGTTTTGCTTTGGGGGTTGGGGGTGGGTGGGAAAGGAACATTTTGCTCCTCTTCTAAAAGGCTCCATTGGTGTGTCTGCCCTTAAAGCTGGCAGCTTGGGGGGGGTGTGGGGGATGTGGGGGGTGGCAGCCTGCTTGGGCAGCTGGGCTTAATTATTGAAGGAAAACCAATTAGTGAAGGTGACTAAATTGCCATGGGAGGAAGAGCAACTTCAGAGCATGGCTAATTCCAGCCTCCCAACTCCTGCAAAGCCAGAGTGTCTTTTTTGTCCACCCCCTCTGTTTGATCTAATGGGAGTCTGCTCCTTTAATTGAACAACTAAAAGGCCCTTGTGGGTTAACAGGCTGGGAGCTACCTTCTGGACCAGCTACTTCCTTGTCATTAGTGGAAGCTGGTTCAGGGTCATCAGCTGGGCCTGGGCTGCCAGCAGAAAAGTTGAATGGCAACACTTCAGGAGCTCTGCTTCCCTCAGGAATGTTTTAGAAAGGTCACAGTCAGGAGCCAAGGGGAGGAAAAAAAAGACCCCAAGCCCTGAAATCAAAAGGATCTTTTCCTCCCAAACTCCAGGTGAAAGCTGTGCTCCAAGGCACTGAGAGGATTCTTCTAGCCAGAAGTGCTGGTTGAGTAGCCAGGATTCAGGTCTTTGGGGCTGGTCAATGAGATGTACAACCCAGAGCAAACCCAGAAGCACAGAACTGGTTTGGTGGGAGAAGACCTTGAAGCTCCTCCAGTCCAACCCTTCTCAGAGCTTTTCCTCCCAAACTCCAGGTGAAAGCTATGCTGCAAGGCACTGAGAGGATTCTCCTAGCCAGAAGTGTTGGTTGAGTAGCCAGGATTCAGGTCTTTGGGGCTGGTCAATCAGATGTACAACCCAGAAGTACAGAACGGTTTGGTGGGAGAAGACCTTGAAGCTCATCCAGTCCAATCCTTCTTGGATCTCTTCCTCCCAAACTCCAGGTGAAAGCTGTGCTGCAAGGCACTGAGAGGATTCTTCTAGCCAGAAGTGCTGGTTCAGTAACCAGGATTCTCAGATGTACAACCCAGAACAAACCCAGAAGCACAGAACTGGTTTGGTGGGAGAAGACCTTGAAGCTCCTCCAGTCCAACCCTTCTTGGATCTTTTCCTCCCAAACTCCAGGTGAAAGCTATGCTGCAAGGCACTGAGAGGATTCTTCTAGCCAGAAGTGCTGGTTGAGTAGCCAGGATTCAGGTCTTTGGGGCTGGTCAATCAGATGTGCAACCCAGAAGCACAGAACTGGTTTGGTGGGGGAAGACCTTGAAGCTCCTCCAGTCCAACCCTTCTCAGATCTTTTCCTCCCAAACTCCAGGTGAAAGCTGTGCTGCAAGGCACTGAGAGGATTCTTTTAGCTAGATGTGTTGGTTCAGTAACCAGGATTTTCAGAAGTACAACCCAGAGCAAACCCAGAAGCACAGAACTGGTTTGGCTGGAGAAGACCTTGAAGCTCATCCAGTCCAACCTTTCTCAGATTCTTTCCTCCCAAACTCCAGGTGAAAGCTGTGCTGCAAGGCACTGAGAGGATTCTTTTAGCTAGATGTGTTGGTTCAGTAACAGGATTCTCAGATGTACAACCCAGAGCAAACCCAGAAGGACAGAACTGGTTTGGTGGGAGAAGACCTTGAAGCTCATCCAGTCCAACCCTGCTTGGATCTCTTCCTCCCAAACTCCAGGTGAAAGCTGTGCTGCAAGGCACTGAGAGGATTCTTCTAGCCAGAAGTGCTGGTTGAGTAGCCAGGATTCAGGTCTTTGGGGCTGGTCAATCAGATGTACAACCCAGAAGCACAGAACTGGTTTGGTTGGAGAAGACCTTGAAGCTCATCCAGTCCAACCCTTCTTGGAGCTTTTCCTCCCAAACTCCAGGTGAAAGCTGTGCTGCAAGGCACTGAGAGGATTCTTTTAGCTAGATGTGTTGGTTCAGTAACAGGATTCTCAGATGTACAACCCAGAACAAACCCAGAAGGACAGAACTGGTTTGGTTGGAGAAGACCTTGAAGCTCATCCAGTCCAACCCTTCTTGGATATTTTCCTCCCAAACTCCAGGTGAAAGCTGTGCTCCAAGGCACTGAGAGGATTCTTCTAGCCAGAAGTGTTGGTTGAGTAGCCAGGATTCAGGTCTTTGGGGCTGGACAATCAGATGTACAACCCAGAAGCAAAGAACTGGTTTGGTTGGAGAAGACCTTGAAGCTCATCCTGTCCAACCCTTCTCTAACTCTACCAAGGCTGAGGCTAAACCATGGCCCTCAGCACCGCAGCTCTGACACCTCCAGGTGTGGGGATTCAACCACCTCCCTGGGCAGCCCTGGTCTAGTCCTTGAGAACCCTTTTAGCTACTCCTGAGCAATGAGGGAGCAATGCTGGGAGTTTCAGAACTCCCAGCCCTCCTGCCATCTGCAGCTCTGGGTTAAATCCAAAGGTGCAGCAGCATTCCCCTGCTCTGCTCTTGCAGACCACCTGCAGCTCCTGGCAGGGACACAACATTTTTGGCTAAGTTCTCCTCACATCTGGCTTGCTCTGAGCACTCCAGCTGAGCAGCTGGATGAGACACCTAACCCCCAGGCCCCAGCCCTGCTTGGTGCCTTCACTTATGCAGGAGGGCATTGCTGCACCTTCATTAGGAAGCTTTTCAGGTCCTTTTGGAGGGTCACAAGTTGATCAGCTCAGCTGCTTTTAGCTGCTTCCCACAGTGATGGGTCTCCATCCCCTCCAGCAAAGGCAGGGGGTGAGTCCTTGGTGTGTCTCTAACCTTCCCTCCAGCCTGCATGGTGGTGGTGGTGCTCCTGTACCACCCTGGCAGAGCATCCATCCTGGACTGCTAATCTGGATCTTTGCAGGCAGACAGATCACTCTGATGTGAGAGCCTCTGCCTTCCTCTTTGCCTCCCCTACAAATGGCAGGGCCTGATCTGCAGAGCATTTCACCCTCCAGTGCCCTTCCCCTGATTCCTCCACCAGAATAAAGGAGCACAGCCCTTGGAAATCAAGAACTGCCACACTGCTGTTGCTGAGAGGTGCTAGCAGGGGAAGGCTTTTGTGCTCCTTAGTCTGCAGGGATTGAAGGAAGCCCTTGAATAAACCTTCACATAACTCCTGAGGACCATTCCTTCAGGTCTTCCCCTGAAATTCCACAGATTGGCTGCTCTCAGCTGGAAGCTTCTTGCTCTGTTTCCATGTGCTTTTGTGACATGGATGCTTAGCTGGGAAAGAAGCAGAATCACACAATGGTCCAGGCCAGAAGGGACCTCCAAAGCTCAGCCAGTCCAACCCCCTGCAGTCAGCAGGGACATCCCCAACTAGATCAGGTTGCCCAGGGCCTCATTGAGCCTCCCCTTCAACATCTTAGAATAGAAGAGAATAGAATTAACCAGGTTGGAAAAGACCTCAGAGATCATCCAGTCCAACCTCTCCCCCAGCACCATCTGATCAACTCAACCATGGCACCAAGGGCCTCAGCCAGGCTCTTCCTAAACACCTCCAGGGATGGGGACTCCACACTCCCTGGGCAGCACATCCAAGGGCCAATCTCTCTTGTGGGAAGAATCTTCCTAACCTCCAGCCTGAACCTCCCCTGGCACAGCTTGAGACTGTGTCCTCTTGCTCTGTCACAGGTTTCCTGGGAGAAGAGACCATCCATCTTGATGGATGGAGCTCAACCACCTCCCTGGGCAACCTGTCCCAGTGTTCCACCTTCTTCCTGACAGCCAATTTAATCTGCTCTGCTCTAGTTTGAAGCCATTGCCCCTGGTCCTGTCCCTGCAAACAGTCCCTCTCCAGCCTGCCTGCAGCCCCCTTTGGGTACTGGAAGGTTGCTACTAGGTGTCCCTGGAGCCTCCTCTGCTGAACACCCCCAGCCTCTGCTCATAGCAGAGCTGCTCCAACCCCCTGATCATTTTCATGGCCTTCCTCTGGAACCTCTCCATCAGCTCCAGGTCCTTCCTGTATTGAGGGCTCCAGACCTGCACACAGCACTCCAGGTGAGGTCTCAGCAGAGCAAAGGGGCAGAATCACCTCTCTGGATCTGCTGGCAACGCTGCTTTGGACAGGAGAGAATGGGATGGGATGGGATGGGATGGGATGGGATGGGATGGATGGATGGGATGGGATGGATGGGGATGGAATAGGATAGGATAGGATAGAATGGGATGGGATAGAATGGGATGGGATGGGATGGGATGGAATAGGATAGGATAAAATAGGATAGGATAGGATAAGATAGGATAGGATAAGATAGGATAGGATAGGATAGGATAGGATAGGATAGGATAGGATAGGATAGGATAGGATAGACCAGACCAGGTTGGAAGAGACCTTTGAGATCATCCAGTCCAACCTATCCCCCAACACCATCTGATCAACCAAACCACGGCACCAAGCACCCCATCCAGTCTCCAAGTCTCTGGGATGCAGCCCCAGGCTGTGATTTGCCTTCCTTTACTCAGGGTTTTTCCTTCCTTTACTCAGGGTTTTTCCTTCCTTTACTCAGGGTTTTTAAACCCACCAAACACCCACAGCCACCCCACTCAGGCCCTTTGCTTTCCCCCTGCCCTCCAGGATGTGCCTCCTGTAACTCTTCAGCTCCCCTTTTCCCCAGGGTGGTGGAGACAGGAGCCACGAGCCCAGAGAGCAGGCTGAGCTTGAACAGCAAAAGCCAGCAGAGGAATCAATACAGGAGCCCCTCTCAGGGCTCTCTCTCTCTCTCTGCCTTTTGATGCCTCTAATAGCACTGGTGCACGCTGTGTTGTGTGCTCACCACAATGAGAGGACTTTATCAGGCACATAAATAATGTCATCAGAGCAAGGTGGCCCTTGAAAGGCGACTCAGAATGATAATGAAGCTGTTCCTAATTATGACAGCCGTTTAAAATCATCTTTCCAAGGAGCATGGAATTCCCCTTCCCTCCCTGGCAATTTGTGCCTTTGTCAGGCAGGCAGAGCCATTATTCTTGTACCTCGAGTGCCTGACAGCTGCTATTGATTTGTTTCCTCCCCACTCTTTGCTTTTAAAAGCAAGGCATTTGATTTCTATTCTTCCTCTATTTAAAGGAAGCTGCTTGCCCTGATCAAAAGAGCAGAGACACAGCTTCTTCAGGAAGGCAGGCAGAGAGCACACACCAGCTCTCAAACAGCACACTAAGAACCTAACTACATCTTTCCACTCGAGGTGAGGGCAAGAAGCATCTTTCCCCCCGCTCTCTACTTCAGCTATACTCTCAGGAAGAGCTTTGTTCCCATGAAGCAGCTGCTTGATCTGCTCCAGAGACCTCCAGGGTTGATTCACACAATGGCTCAGGTTGGAAGGGACCTCAGAGATCATCTACTCAACCTCCCTGCCAAGGGCAGAGACACCTCTCAACTAGGCTTGGTGGCTCGAGGCCTCACCCAGCCTGGCCCTGAACGTCCTCTCTGGTGCACTCTAAAGAGGCAGCTGCCTCCCTCCCATGTTAATGGTGGCCTTGAGTGCATTGTGGAGAGCCCCCAGAGCAAAACAGTGTTGATAGGTAGGAATAGAATAGAATAGAATAGAATAGAATAGAATAGAATAGACCAGAACAGAACAGAACAGAATAGAATAGAATAGAACAGAACAGAAAAGAAAGAATAGAACAGAATAGAACAGAACAGAACAGAACAGAATAGAATAGAATAGAATAGAATAGAATAGAATAGAATAGAATAGAATAGACCAGACCAGGTTGGAAGAGACCTTTGAGATCATCAAGTCCAACCTATCACCCAACACCATATGATCAACTCAACATGGCACCAAGCACCCATGAAGTCTCCTCCTGAACACCTCCAATGATGGGGACTCCACCACCTCCCCAGGCAGCACATCCAATGGGCAATCACTCTCTGTGTAGAATTTCTTCCTCACCCCCAGCCTAATCCTCCCTGGCACAGCTTAAGACTGTGTCCTCTTGTTCTGCTGCTGGCTGCTGCCTGGGAGAAGAGACCAACCCCCACCTGGCTACAACCTCCTGCAGGCAGTTGCAGAGAGCAAGAAGGTCTCCCCTGAGCCTCCTCTTCTGCAGGCTAAGCAAGCCCAGCTCCCTCAGCCTCTCCTCCAGGGCTGTGCTCCAGACCCCTCCCCAGCCTTGTTGCCTTCTCTGGACACCTTCAAGTCTCTCAATGTCCTTCTAAATGAGGAGCCCAGAACTGGACACAGGACTCAAGGTGTGGCCTAACCAGTGCTGAGCACAGGGCACAAGGACTTCCCTGCTCCTGCTGGCCACACTCTTCCGGATGCAGGCCAGGCTGCCCTTGGCTTCTTGGCTGCCTGGGCACACTGCAGGCTCTGTTCAGCCTACCATCGAGCAGTACCTACAAGTCCCTCTCTGCCTGGCTGCTCTCAGCCACTCTGCCCCCAGCTGCAGCACTGCCTGGGGTGCTGTGGCCAATGTGCAGCACCTGGCACTTGGATGTGTTCAACCTCCTGCCCTTGGCCTCTGCCCATCTGTCCAGCCTGTTGAGGTCCCTCTGCAAAGCCTCTCTGCCCTCCAGCAGATCAACTCCTGCCCCCAGCAGGGGCAGGGAGAAAACAAAGTTTGGGGCAGTTCTCTCTTTTCCTCTCCTTCTGGAGGAGGCATCCTGCTCATCACACAGTCCCAGACTGCTGGGGGTGAGAAGGATCTTGAAGACCACCCAGTCCAAGCTCCCTCCTAGAGCAGGATACCCAGGACCACAATGTCCAGGTGGGTTGGAAGGACTCCAGAGGTGGAGACTCCACAACCTCTGTGGGCAGCTGATAAAGGCTTCCAGAGAAGGGCAATGAGGCTGGGGAGGGGTCTGGAGCACAGCCCTGGGAGGAGAGGCGAGGGAGCTGGGCTTGCTTAGCCTGCAGAAGAGGAGGCTCAGGGGAGACCTTCTTGCTCTCTGCAACTCCTGCAGGGAGGTTGCAGCCAGCTGGGGGTTGGCCTCTTCTCCTAGGCCCCAGCCCCAGAACAAGAGGACACAGTCTCAAGCTGTGCCAGGGGAGGTTTAGGTGGAGGTGAGGAGAAAGTTCTTCCCAGAAGAGGAATGGCCAGGGGAATGTGCTGCCCAGGGAGGTGGTGGAGTCCCCGTCCCTGGAGATGTTCAAGAAAGGCTTGGACGTGGCACTTGGAGCCATGGTTTGGCTGTCAGGAGGTGTTAGGTATTAGGTCATAGTTTGGACTTGCTGAGCTCTGAGCTCTTTTCCAACCTGGTCGATACTGTGATAATCTCATAAAGCCTGAGCTGGCACAAACTTGCTCAGGAGGGTTGCAACTGCTGCTCTAACGCAGCCACCTCTCCTCGGCTCCCCACAAGCTCTGTGCGGCTCCCGCGGCAGGGCCCTGGCTCCCGCGGCAGCGCCGGCAGGAGCGGCAGCAGCGCCGGGGCGGTGACCAACCTGCTGGCGCCCCCTGGCGAACCACGCGGGCGTGGGAGGTGACGAGGAGCTCTTGAGGACCTCCACTCTCATGGCTTTACACTTCTCAGGGGAGAGATGTGCAGTGCCAGCACGGTGTAGTAATGGGGCCCATCCACCTCGTAGGCACTCTCCACCCACTTCTCCTTGGGTGCCCATGAAGCTTGGAGGTTCTTCTCTCCCTCGACGTCGCTCGAGTTCTGCAAGAGAAGCAAAGCTTCAGTGGCTCTGCTGCCTCTCCACGCTGATGTGTGCACACCTCAGGAGCCTGGAGGCCCAGCACCACGCAGACCTATGCAGGACAAAGAGTCCCAGCTTGGCCCTTACCCAAACACCCCCCTGGCTGGGGTTAGCTCCCAGTGAAGCTCACAGGCCTGGCAAGCTCGCTCTGCCTTGGAGCTGGGTATGGTACCAGGGGGGGTCTGCAAAGGAAGCATGCCCCAGCAGAGGACAATACTACTGCAGAGCTGTTTCCCTTCTCTTTTAGA
>JAAWVA010000379.1:0-23015 GCA_015227895.2 Colaptes auratus | reverse complement strand
AGAAGGACCTGGAGCCGCTGGAGAGGCTCCAGAGGAGGCCACCAAGATGCTCAGAGGGCTGCAGAACCTTCCCCTATGGGGAGAGGCTGAGAGGGTTGGGGCTGTGCAGCCTGCAGGAGAGAAGGCTGCAGGCAGAGCTCAGAGCTGCAGCTGAGGAGCTGCAGGGCAGCTGCAGGCAGGCTGGGGAGGGACTGCTCAGCAGGGGCTGTGGGGCTAGGCCCAGGGGCAAGGGTTTGGAGCTGGAGCAGGGCAGAGGGAGGTTGGAGCTGAGGAGGAAGCTGTGCAGAGGGAGGCTGGGGAGAGCCTGGCCAGGCTGCCCAGGGATGTGTGGGAGCTCCATCCCTGCAGCCCTTCCAGCTCAGGCTGGCTGTGTCCCTGGGCAGCCTGCTGCAGCTGGAGCTGTCCCTGCTGCCTGCAGGGCTTGGCCAGGAGGCCCTTGGGGCTCCCTCCCAAGCAGTTCAGTGTGTGATCCTGTGTCTGTGTGGTGGATTGCCAAGGCTGAGGTGTGCCCAGCTCACCCTGCTGTGGTGCCCTGTGTGCAGATCTGATGTATGTCCTGTGGCTCTTCTTCGTGGTCCTGGCCTGGAACTGGAACTGCTGGCTGATCCCTGTCCGCTGGGCTTTCCCTTACCAGACCCCAGCAAACATCCACCTCTGGCTGCTCATGGACTACCTCTGTGACCTCATCTATCTGCTGGACATCATCATCTTCCAGACTCGACTGCAGTTTGTCCAAGGAGGAGACATAATAGTGAGTGGCAGCCTCCTGCCCCCCCCCGGCACTGGCAGCAGGGCCTCTCTGCCATCCCCAGCACAGCGTGGATGGTGCTGGGCACTGAGCTCTGAGCTGAGCCCCCCAGGCTCTCCCAGCACTACAGGTTTGACCAGATGGCCTTCAAGTCTCCCTTCCAACCTGCTGAGGCCTTGAGCAACCTGTGGGAGGGTGGGAGGGGTCCCAGCCTTGGCAGGGGGCTTGGAACTGCATGATCTTTGAGGTCCCTTTGAACACAAAGCATTCTGTGATTCCTGGATTCAAGGATTCCAGTGATTCAAGGATCCATTGATTCAAGGATCCATTGATTCAAGGATTCATTGATTCAAGGGTTCCATGGATTCAAGGGTTCCATGGATTCAAGGGTTCCATGGATTCAAGGATTCCTTGATTCAAGGGTTCCATGGATTCAAGGGTTCCATGGATTCAAGGGTTCCATGGATTCAAGGGTTCCTTGATTCAAGGGCTCCATGGATTCAAGGATTCCTTGATTCAAGGGTTCCATGGATTCAAGGGTTCCATGGATTCAAGGGTTCCATGGATTCAAGGGTTCCTTGATTCAAGGGTTCCATGGATTCAAGGGTTCCATGGATTCAAGGGTTCCTTGATTCAAGGGTTCCATGGATTCAAGGGTTCCATGGATTCAAGGGTTCCATGGATTCAAGGGTTCCATGGATTCAAGGGTTCCATGGATTCAAGGGTCCATGGATTCAAGGGTTCATTGATTCAAGGATTCCAGTGATTCAAGGATTCCATGGATTCAAGGGTTCCATGGATTGTAGGATTCCACTGATTCAAGGATTCATGGATTCATGGATTCAAGGATTCGATGGATTCAAGGATTCGATGGATTCATGGATTCCAGTGATTCAAGGGTTCCATGGATTCAAGGATTCCACTGATTCAAGGATTCATGGATTCATGGATTCAAGGATTCCAGTGATTCAAGGGTTCCATTGATTCAAGGATTCTATGATTCTGGGACTCAAGGACTCAAGGATTGTAAGATTCCCGTGGCCAGGAAGGGAGTGTGTGGCAGTTGGGTTACAGTTGGACTTGGGCTTGAAGGTCTTTTCCAACATTAATGATTCTGTGTTGGTCATGGAATCATCCCAGAGCTGGCAGGGCTGGAAGGGACCACAAGGCTCAGCCAGCTCCGAGCCCCTGCCACGGGCAGGGACACCTCCCACCAGGGCAGGTTGCTCACAGCCACCTCCAGCCTGGCTGCAAACACCTCCAGCCAGCAGCAGGAGGCTGCCACCACCTCCCTGGGCAGCCTGGGACAGGCTCTCACCACCCTCCTGGCCAACAACTTCTTCCTCACAGCCAAGCTCAACCTCCCCACTTCCAGTTTTGCTCTGTGGTGGTGACCATGCTGGCCATGACTTTCCTTTCTGCAAGGCAATGCTCAGTCTTCCTCTCTCTCTCTCTCTTCTCTCTGTCTCCTTCCCCTCCCCAACCAGACAGAGAAGAAGGCCATGAGAGAGAACTACCTGAGATCCCAGCGCTTCAAGGTTTGCCACCACTCCCTTTGCTCAGCTGAACCTCCCAGCTGAACCATGGCTTGCAGGTCACCTCAGCCAGGCTGTTCCCCTCCCCCTCTGCCTTTCAGATGGATGTCCTCTCCCTCCTGCCCCTGGATTTCTTCTACTTCAAAGTGGGAGTCAACCCTCTCCTGCGCTTCCCTCGGTGCCTGAAGGTGAGGCAGAGCTCACAAACCCAGGCAGGGCACCGAGGTGCAGTGGGGCTTGAGGAGGTCTCCCACACTGCTTGGGGGTAAGCTGTGGCTTGCCAGGCTCATCAGCCACGAGAGGATTGTCAGCTGGATGGGAAGCCTTGGCCCCACAGCCTTGCAGAGCTGCTGGCCAAAGGGCTCAGTTCGACCCTGGTCTCCTGAAGAGCATCACTTTGGGGCAGAGATGGAGCCCAGCCCGTGCCTGGCTCTTGGTGCTGCAGGAGGGCAGTGGAGGGGCACTGGGGGGGTCGTGCCAGTGGGGTCTGCAGGCAGCTGGAGCATGCTGCTTTCCTTCCCCTCCCAGTACATGGCCTTCTTCGAGTTCAACAACCGTCTGGAGGCTATCCTGAGCAAGGCCTACATCTACAGGTGAGGGCAAGGGAGAGGGAGGCAGGAAAGGAGGGAGGGAGGCACAGAGGCTGTGGAGCTGCTGTTTGCCACCAGGGAAGGAGGCTCACCCTGCTCTCCACCCAGTCTGGGTTTCTGATCTGTTGTCCCACTCTCCCTGGACCAACTGCTCTGCTGCAGGTGAAGCATGGAGGGCTCTGGAGCCTCCGTGGTGAGGATCACCTCTCCCTGAGCCAGCAGGGACAGAGGTGCTGGGAGTGAAGGGGAACCACCAGTGGCTAAGATGCTGCTTCTTGTCAGACCTCACCTCCAGCCCTGCCTCCAGCTCTGCTGTCCCCAGCAGGAGAAGGACCCAGAGCTGCTGGAGGAGGCCACAAAGGTGCTCCCAGGGCTGGAGCAGCTCTGCTGGGAGCACAGGCTGAGGGAGCTGGGGCTGTGAAGCCTGCAGAGGAGAAGGCTCCAGGGGCACCTCAGAGCTGCTGCCAGCACCTGAAGGGATCCTGCAGGGAGGCTGCAGAGAGACTTTTGCTGAGGGGGGCTGGAGCCAGGCCAGGGGGAAGGGTTTGGAGCTGAGGCAGAGCAGGGTGAGAGTGGAGCTGAGGAAGAAGTTGTGCAGCAGGAGGGAGCTGAGGCTCTGGCCCAGGCTGCCCAGGGAGGCTGTGGCTGCCTCCTGCCTGGGGGTGTTCCAGGCCAGGTTGGAGGAGGCCTTGAGCAATGTGGTCTCATTGAGAGGTGTCCCTGCCCATGGCAGGGGGGTTGGAGGAGATGATCTCAAGGTCCCTTCCAAGCTGAGCCATTCCAGGACTCTCCAGGCACTTCTGGAGCTGCAGGGCTGCAGGGGCACACGTTTGGGTGCTCTGTGGTTCCTGCACTGGCAGGACCTACCTGGCCAGCACTCAGCTCTGTGGTGCTGGAGGGGATCTGATGTGTTTGCAACCACAGCATGGGAGGGGTTGGAAGGGACCTCTGGAGATCCCCCAGTCCATCCCCCTGCCAGGGCAGGGCACACAGAACACATCCAGGAGGCTCCACAACCTCTCTGGGCAGCCTGCTCCAGGCCTCCAGCAGCCTCACACAGTGGAGAAGTTTCTCCTTCAGTTCAAGTGAACCCTCCTGTGTCCCAGTTTGTCCCTGCTGCCCTTTGTCCCATCCCTGGGCACCTGAAAAGGGCTGAGCAGCATCCTCATGGCCTCCACCCTTCAGCTGTGCTCTTTTGGTCAGCATTGAGAAGGTTCCCCTCGAGGGCCTCTCTTTTCCAGGCTGAGAGCCCCAGGTCTCTCAGCCTCTCCTTGTAAGAAGGATTCTCCAGTCCCCTTAAGCATCTTGGTGGCCTCCCCCAGGCAGAACTCAGATCACCTCCCCTCCTGCTCTCTCCTTTTCCTTGCAGGGTGATTAGGACCACTGCCTACCTGCTGTACAGCCTGCACCTCAACTCCTGCCTCTACTACTGGGCATCAGCCTACGAGGGGCTGGGCTCCACCACCTGGGTCTATGATGGAGAAGGAAACAGGTAGCAAGGCAGGGCTTGGGTCCTCCTGCATCACAGCTGGCTGTTGAGGAGCTGGAGCAAGGAAGGAGGTGTAGGGATGCAGCTGGGAGTCGATAAAGCAAAGCCCTGAAGCCAAGGGCTGGGGATGCCAGGGGGAGATGGTGGAGCCAGGGAGGAGGAGGTGGACAGGAGGGGTGGGCTGGGCAGCAAGGTGTGGTGTGGTGCTGCAGGGCAAAGAGAGGCTGCAGCTGGGCTGAGAGGGGAGGAAAGTGAGGTGAAAGAGGCCCTCATGCCTTCCAAACACCTTGGAGATGTCTTCTCTTTGCCTGCCAGCTACATCCGCTGCTACTACTGGGCAGTCAAAACCCTGATCACCATCGGGGGCCTGCCAGACCCCAAGACCCTCTTTGAGATCATCTTCCAGCTGCTCAACTACTTCACAGGGGTCTTTGCCTTCTCTGTCATGATAGGGCAGGTGAGCAGCAGCCATGGGGGTGCCCAGCCTCAGCTGGGGAAGGGTTTCACAGAATCAGAGGAGAGGAGAGGTTGGAAGGGACCTCTGGAGCTCACCCAGTCCAAGCCCCCTGCCAGAGCAGGGCCCCCAGGGCAGGGCACCCAGGAACACATCCAGGGGGGGTTGGAAAGCCTCCAGAGCAGGAGGCTCCACAGCCTCTCTGGGCAGCCTGCTCCAGGCCTCCAGCAGCCTCACACCAAACAACTTTCTCCTCCTCTTGAGGTGGAACCTGCTGGGCTCCAGCCTGGGCACCACCCCAAGGAGCCTGGCACCTCCATCCTGGCCCCCCCCCTCACATATTGATCAGATCCCTCCCAGCCTTCTCCTCTCCAGACCAAACCCACCCAGGGCTCTCAGCCTTTCCCACAGCAGAGCTGTTCCAGGCCCTTCAGCATCCTCACAGCCTCCCTTGGACTCTCTCCAGCAGTTCCCTGCCCCTCTGGAACTGGGGAGCCCCGAGCTGGACACAAACTCCAGGTGTGCTCTCAGCAGGGCAGAGCAGAGGGAACCCATGGGGTTGGTCCACAGGTTTGCACCTCCAGGTTTGCTTTCCCTGTGGGAGCAGCTGCTCAGCATCAGTGGAGGACAAGAAGGATTTGGCAGATGCTACAGGGACTCAGCATAGCAGCTTGAGGCTGCTCAGCCTGGATGATGGATGCCACAACTCCAACAGCTCTCCCACCTGCAGTACTGCGTCCAGCTCTGGAGCCCTCAACACAGGGAGGACCTGGAGCTGATGGATAGAGTCCAGAGGAGGCCACAGAAATGCTCAGGGGCTTGGAGCAGCTCTGCTGTGAGGCCAGGCTGAGGGAGCTGGGGCTGTGCAGCCTGGAGAGGAGAAGGCTCCAAGCAGACCTAAGAGCAGCTTGCCAGGACCTGATTGGGGCTACAGGAGGGATGGAGAGAGACTGTTCCCCAAGGCCTGCAGGGCCAGGCCCAGGGGCAGTGGTTTGAAATGAGAGCAGAGCAGGTTGGGATTGGATGTGAGGAACAAGTTCAGCACCAGGAGGCTGCTGGAGCACTGCAGCAGGCTGCCCAGGGAGCTGCTGGAGGCTCCAGCCCTGGAGGTGTTCCAGGGGAGGCTGGGCAGGGCTGGGGGCAGCCTGCTCCAGCTGGGGCTGTCCCTGCCGGCTGGGGGCGGGGGGGGTTGGGCTGGATGAGCTGTGGAAGCCCCTTCCAACCCAAGCCCACTCTGTGCTCCTCTCGCTCCCTCTCAGATGCGGGACGTGGTGGGCGCCGCCACCGCCGGGCAGACCTACTACCGGAGCTGCATGGACAGCACCATCAAATACATGACCTCCTACAGGATCCCCAGGGCCGTGCAGAGCAGGGTCAAAACCTGGTATGAGTACACATGGCACTCCCAAGGCATGCTAGGTGAGACCCCCTGCCCCGAGGGGCAGCCCTACACACCCCTCCCCCTGTGTGCCCTGCAGCAGCACTCCCAAGGGGCAGCACTTTGCCCTTCTCCCCCTCTGTGCCCTGCAGCAGCACTCTCAAGGGGCAGCACTTTGCCCTTCTCCCCCTCTGTCCCTGCAGCGCACTCCAAGGGCAGCACTTTGCCCTTCTCCCCCTCTGTGCCCTGCAGCAGCACTCCCAAGGGGCAGCACTTTGCCCTTCTCCCCCCTGTGTGCCCTGCAGCAGCACTCCCAAGGGGCAGCACTTTGTACCCTTCCCCCCTCTGTGTGCCCTGCAGCAGCACTCCCAAGGGGCAGCACTTTGCCCTTCTCCCCCTGTGTGCCCTGCAGCAGCACTCCCAAGGGGCAGCACTTTGCCCTTCTCCCCCTGTGTGCCCTGCAGCAGCACTCCCAAGGGGCAGCACTTTGCCCTTCTCCCCCTCTGTGCCCTGCAGCAGCTGCTTTGCAGAGCCCAAGGGTTGCTGCTGTTGGATGAGAGGTTTGGGGGCTGGGGGGGCTTATTTTGCTGTAGGGGCTTGTTTGGCCACCTGTAGAATCACAGATTGGGTTGGAAGGGACCTTGAAAGGTCATCTGTGCCCTGCAGTCAGCAAGGACATCTGCAGCTAGAGCATGCTGCCCTAAGCCCCAGCCAGTCTCTCCTGGAGTGGAGCACAGAGGATGCCCCCAGGTGCTGGCACCTTGGTGAGCCAGCATCACTTAGAGCTCTCTGAGCCCAGCACCCCACCTGCAGCTCCCAAAGCAGGGGGCAGTGGGGGGCAGAGGGTGTCCCATGGCAAACCCAATGCCTCACCCTACCCCTAAATCCAGGGATGGTTTGCCTTGGAAAAGCTCTCTGGGAGCATCCAGTCCAGCAGCAGCCCAACCCCACCCTGGCCCCAGCTGCCATGGCCACAGGGCTCTGCAGCCCCTCCAGCCAGGGGCACTCCACCAGCTCCCTGGGCAGCCTCTGCCAGGCCCTCACCACTGTGGCACCAAAGACATTTGGCCTCCTCTCCAGCCTCAGCCTCCCCTGGGCAGCTTGAGGCCATTCTCTCTTGTCCTGTCACTCCCCAGGCAGGACCTCTGTGCCCTCTGTCCTGGCTTGGTCTCACTGCTCTGTGCCTGGCAGCCCTCAGCACAGCAAAGGGAGGCTCTCCACCAGCCCTTGGCTTTAGGCTCCCAAGTTGGTGACTGGTGACAGGCTGGGGGAGACCCTTCTGAGTGAGCTGGCTCCTGCCCTCTGCCACCAGGCCAGGCTAACACTACCCCGGGCTGCTTTGCCAGTGCCACACCCAGGCCATGCTCTTGGGTGCCAGGCTGGCAACAGGCAGGTCTCTGCTTTGCCCCCCAGATGAGTCAGAGCTGCTGGTGCAGCTGCCAGACAAGATGAGGCTGGACATTGCCATCGATGTCAACTACAACATCGTGAGCAAAGTGGCCCTCTTCCAGGTACCCTCTGCCTTGTGGGGGCCCAGCTGGCACAGGCCTGGGACCAGGGGGGCAGGGGGAAGGGGGCTGTAGGTTTATGAGGACCACGGTGGGTCTGGGGGTGGTCTGTGGAGAGGGGGAGGGGGAG
The DNA here is from genome assembly GCA_015227895.2 of Colaptes auratus. Taxonomy (NCBI): domain Eukaryota; kingdom Metazoa; phylum Chordata; class Aves; order Piciformes; family Picidae; genus Colaptes; species Colaptes auratus. The sequence continues at coordinate 15,183 of JAAWVA010000379.1, read as the reverse complement.
TCTGTGGGGTTCTGGTGGAGCCTGAAGGTTGGGATCCCATGGGGCTGAGGGCTGGGATCAGGATCCTTTGGGGCTTAGGAGGTTGGGATCCCTTGGTGCTGAGGGCTGTGATCAGGATCCTTTGGGGCTTAGGGGGTTGGGATTTGGATCCCTAGGGGCTGAGGGCTGTGATCAGGATCCTTTGGGGTTTAGGGGTTGGGATCCCTTGGGGCTGAGGGCTGTGATCAGGATCCTTTGGGGTTGAGGGGTTGGGATCCCTTGGTGCTGAGGGCTGTGATCAGGATCCTTTGGGGCTTAGAGGGTTGGGGTTGGGATCCCTTGGTGCTGAGGGCTGGGATCAGGATCCGTTGGGGTTTAGGGGTTGGGATCCCTAGGGGCTGAGGGCTGGGATCAGGATCCTTTGGGTCTTAGGGGGTTGGGATCCCTTGGGGCTGAGGGCTGTGATCAGGATCCTTTGGGGTTGAGGGGACTGGGATCCCTTGGGGCTGAGGGCTGTGATCAGGATCCTTTGGGGCTTAGGGGGTTGGGATCCCTTGGGGCTGAGGGCTGTGATCAGGATCCTTTGGGTCTTAGGGGGTTGGGATTTGGATCCCTAGGGGCTGAGGGCTGTGATCAGGATCCTTTGGGGCTTATGGGGATGGGGTTGGGATCCCTAGGGGCTGAGGGCTGGGATCAGGATCCTATGGGGCTTAGAGGGTTGGGGTTGGGATCCCCTGGGGCTGAGGGCTGGGATCAGGATCCTTTGGGGCTTAGGGGGTTGGGATCCCTTGGTGCTGAGGGCTGTGATCAGGATCCTATGGGGCTTAGGGGGTTGGGATCCCTTGGGGCTGAGGGCTGTGATCAGGATCCTTTGGGGTTTAAGGGGCTGGGTTGGGATCCCTTGGGGCTGAGGGCTGGGATCAGGATCCTTGGGGGTTGAGGGGTTGGTATCCCTTGGTGCTGAGGGTTGTAATCAAGATCCTTTAGGGCTTAGGGGGTTAGAATCCCTTGGGGCTGAGGGCTGTGATCAGGATCCTTGGGGGCTTAGGGGGTTGGGATGCCTTGGGGCTGAGGGCTGTGATCAGGATCCTTTGGGGTTTAAGGGGCTGGGGTTGGGATCCCTTGGGGCTGAGGGCTGGGATCAGGATCCTTGGGGCTTAGGGGGTTGGGATTGGGATCCCTTGCTGCTAAGGGCTGTAATCAGGATCCTTGGGGGCTTAGGGGGTTGGGATGCCTTGGGGCTGAGGGCTGTGATCAGGATCCTTTGGGGCTTAGGGGGTTGGGATGCCTTGGGGCTGAGGGCTGTGATCAGGATCCTTTGGGGTTTAAGGGGCTGGGGTTGGGATCCCTTGGGGCTGAGGGCTGGGATCAGGATCCTGTGGGGCTTAGGGGGTTGGGATCCCTTGGTGCTGAGGGCTGGGATCAGGATCCTTGGGGGCTTATGGGGTGGGGTTGGGATCCATGTGGCTCTGTCTGGGCTCAGGGCTGCGACAGGCAGATGATCTTTGACATGCTGAAGAGGCTCAGGTCCGTGGTCTACCTGCCTAATGACTATGTCTGTAAGAAGGTAAGGAGATGCCCAGGCGCCCTCCCAGCCCTGGGGTCGGCGCTGGGCTGGGCTGGGCAGGGCACGAAGGGAAATGCAGGGTGGGGAAGCCAGGCCCGGCCCAGCACTGTGCCCCAGAACTGCTGCCTGGAAGGGAATCCAGAGCAGAAGCCTCCTGCAGCCGGTCCTGAGCAAAGGCTGAGCTCTTCTGCTGCAGCCATGAACAGCAGGAGGGAGCCTGCAGAGCTGGGGGAGGCTTTGGGACCAGGGAATCCTGAGGGCTGGAAAGGCTCTCTGAGATCATCCAGTCCAAGCAGGGTGGAAGGTGCCCAGAGAAGAGCAACAGGAGAAGGCTGGACTCTGAGCCCAGCATCCCACCTGAGCTCCCAAAGCAGGGGCAGTGAGTGGCAGAGGGTGTCCCATGGCAAACCCAGTGCCTCACCCTACCAGTACAGGAATGGTTTGGCTTGGAGAAGCTCTCTGGGATCAGCCAGGCCAAGAGCAGCCCAACCCCACCCTGGGCACCAAACCCTGGCCCCAGCTGCCATGGCCACAGGGCCCTGCAGCCCCTCCAGCCAGGGGCACTCCACCACCTCCCTGGGCAGCCTCTGCCAGGCCCTCACCACTCTGGCACCAAAGACATTTGGCCTCCTCTCCACCTCAGCCTCCCCTGGCACAGCTCCAGCCCAGTTCCTCTCCTTCCATCCCCTCAGCCTGGGGAGCAGAGCCCAAGCCCAACCTCCCTGCAGCCTCCTCTCAGGGAGCTGCAGAGAGCAAGGAGGTCTCCCTCAGCCTCCTCTGCTCCAGGCTGCACACCCCCAGCTCCCTCAGCTGCTCCTCCCCAGCCCTGCTCTCCAGACCCTTCCCAGCTTGGTTGCCCTTCCCTGGCCCTGCTCCAGCTCCTCAGAGTCCTGCTGGGAGTGAGGGCCAAGTCAGCAACAGCAGAAGCAGTGCATCATATTGGACAGATCCAGAGACCTCTGAGGATCTAACATCTGGCCAGGAGGTGTCCTGCTCCTGGGCACCTGGGCAGCAGACCCAGGAGGTGTCCTGCTCCTGGGCACCTGGAGAGCAGACCCAGGAGGTGTCCTGCTCCTGGGCACCTGGGCAGCAGACCCAGGAGGTGTCCTGCTCCTGGGCACCTGGAGAGCAACCCAGGAGTGTCCTGCTCCTGGCACCTGGGCAGCAGACCCAGGAGGTGTCCTGCTCCTGGGCACCTGGGCAGCAGACCCAGGAGGTCTCCCTGTTCCTGGGCACCTGGAGAGCAGACCCAGGAGGTGTCCTGCTCCTGGGCACCTGGGCAGCAGACCCAGGAGGTGTCCTGCTCCTGGGCACCTGGAGAGCAGACCCAGGAGGTGTCCTGCTCCTGGGCACCTGGGCAGCAGACCCAGGAGGTCTCCCTGTTCCTGGGCACCTGGGCAGCAGACCCAGGAGGTGTCCTGCTCCTGGGCACCTGGGCAGCAGACCCAGGAGGTGTCCTGCTCCTGGGCACCTGGGCAGCAGACCCAGGAGGTGTCCTGCTCCTGGGCTCCTGGGCAGCAGACCCAGGAGGTGTCCTGCTGCTGGGCACCTGGGCAGCAGACCCAGGAGGTCTCCCTGCTCCTGGGCACCTGGGCAGCAGACCCAGGAGGTGTCCTGCTCCTGGGCACCTGGGCAGCAGACCCAGGAGGTCTCCCTTCTCCTGGGCACCTGGGCAGCAGACCCAGGAGGTGTCCTGCTCCTGGGCACCTGGGCAGCAGACCCAGGAGGTGTCCTGCTCCTGGGCACCTGGGCAGCAGACCCAGGAGGTGTCCTGCTCCTGGGCACCTGGAGAGCAGACCCAGGAGGTGTCCTGCTCCTGGGCACCTGGAGAGCAGACCCAGGAGGTGTCCTGCTCCTGGGCACCTGGGCAGCAGACCCAGGAGGTGTCCTGCTCCTGGGCACCTGGGCAGCAGACCCAGGAGGTGTCCTGCTCCTGGGCACCTGGGCAGCAGACCCAGGAGGTCTCCCTGTTCCTGGCACCTGGGCAGCAGACCCAGGAGGTGTCCTGCTCCTGGGCACTGGGCAGCAGACCCAGGAGGTTCCTGCTCCTGGGCACCTGGGCAGCAGACCCAGGAGGTGTCCTGCTCCTGGGCACCTGGGCAGCAGACCCAGGAGGTGTCCTGCTCCTGGGCTCCTGGGCAGCAGACCCAGGAGGTGTCCTGCTGCTGGGCACCTGGGCAGCAGACCCAGGAGGTCTCCCTGCTCCTGGGCACCTGGGCAGCAGACCCAGGAGGTGTCCTGCTCCTGGGCCCTGGGCAGCAGACCCAGGAGGTCTCCCTTCTCCTGGGCACCTGGGCAGCAGACCCGGGAGGTGTCCTGCTCCTGGGCACCTGGGCAGCAGACCCAGGAGGTGTCCTGCTCCTGGGCACCTGGGCAGCAGACCCAGGAGGTGTCCTGCTCCTGGGCACCTGGGCAGCAGACCCAGGAGGTGTCCTGCTCCTGGGCACCTGGGCAGCAGACCCAGGAGGTCTCCCTGCTCCTGGGCACCTGGGCAGCAGACCCAGGAGGTGTCCTGCTCCTGGGCACCTGGAGAGCAGACCCAGGAGGTGTCCTGCTCCTGGGCACACACAGCACTCATCCTGATTGCAGGGGGAGATTGGCCGTGAGATGTACATCATCCAGGCAGGACAAGTGCAGGTCCTGGGGGGAGCTGAGGGCACGACAGTGCTGGTGACTCTGAAGGCTGGATCTGTGTTTGGGGAAATCAGGTGAGTGAGGCAGTGCCAGGGAGCCAGAGGGAACCACATCTGGTGGGCTCCGGGGCAGCTGGGGGGGAGGTGGAGGCACCAGCAGCACCCCGGCCAAGAGAGCCAGGGAACTGCTGGAGGGAGCCCAGGGGGGGCTGCAGAGCTGCTGAGGGGCCTGGAGCAGCTCTGGGAGGGAGCAGCAAAGGCTGAGAGCCCTGGGGCTGAGAGCCTGCAGCAGAGCAGCCCCAGAGGGCAGCTGAGCAATGCTCAGCAGGAGCTAAAGGAGCTGGGGGGGCAAGAGGCTGGGGCCAGGCTCTGCTCAGGGGTGCCCAGGGCCAGGCCCAGGGGCAGAGGGCACAAACTGGCAGCCAGGAGGGGAAAGTTGTTTGGTGTGAGGCTGCTGGAGGCCTGGAGCAGGCTGCCCAGAGAGGTTGTGGAGTCTCCTGGTGTGGAGAGCTTCCAACCCCCCCCCCCCGGGCATTGTGCTCCTGGGCACTGTGCTGTGGGTGCCCTGCTGGGGGCAGCTGTGGGGGGGCTGGACTGGAGTCAGAGATTCGTGGAATGGGTTGGGTTGGAAGGAACCCTTCGAGGTCATGCAGCTCCAAGCCCCTGCCACGGGCAGGGACACCTCCCACAGCCCAGGTTGCTCCTGGCTGCATCCTGCCGTCCAGGGAGGGGGGCGGCCGCTGGGTGATCTCCAGGGGGTCCCTTCCAGGTCCTCCCCATGCTGGGATTCCATGCCAAGGGAGATCTGAAGCCATGCTGGGGCTGTCCCCCCCCCTCCCCACACTCCCCCAGCACTGACCTCCCCCCTCCCCCCCGTCCCTCCCAGCCTGCTGGCGGCCGGAGGGGGCAACCGGCGCACGGCCAACGTGGTGGCTCACGGCTTTGCCAACCTCTTCATCCTGGACAAGAAGGACCTGAACGAGATCCTGGTGCATTATCCAGAGTCCCAGAGGCTGCTGAGGAAGAAGGCCAAGTGAGCGTGGGGCTGCTGCTGGCTAGCACGGGCCGGGGGAGGCACAGAGAGAGAGCAGAGCCCTGGGTTAGGAGGGGAGGGGAGGGGGGGGGGGGTGTGTGCGGTGTGGGTCCCTCTGTGCTAATTGCTTCAAGCATCACTTCCCCTTGTTCCTCTGCCCTTCCCGGGGGGGGGGGCAACAGGTCCTTTGCTTTCAAACATCTGCTTTTTCTCCACTAAAAAGAAACAAGCACCTCGCCCCCCCCGGGGCTGGAGTCATCTGCCCCTCTCCTTGCTCTAGGAGAATGCTGAAGAACAACAAGAGGCCCAAAGAAGAGAGAGCGGCCGCCGGGGACTCGCTGATCATCCCCCCGAAGCCTGAGACCCCAAAGCTCTTCCAGGCTGCCCTGGCTGCCACGGGGAAGCTGGGAGGCAGAGGGCCCACTGGCACAGCTCCGCTGGAGGCTGAGGGAGCTGAGGGCCCTGCAGGTGGCAGAGGTGAGCCTGGCAGGGGGCAGTCCGGGTGCCGAGGCGCTGCTCTCTCCCCCACTGACCGCACAGTGGCTGGACAGCTGCCCTGCAGAGAGGGAGCTGGGGGGTCCTGGCTGGCAGAGGATGAGCCAGCAGTGTGCCCAGGTGGCCAAGAAGGCCACCAGCAGCCCGGCCTGGAGCAGCAATGGTGTGGGCAGCAGGAGCAGGGAGGTGATGGTGCCCCTGGGCTGGGCACTGGGGAGGGCACAGCTGGAGCACTGTGCTCAGGTCTGGGTGCCACGGGATAGGAAAGACAGGGAGGCCTTGGAGGGTGTCCAGAGAAGAGCAAGAAGGCTGGTGAGGGGTTGGGAGGGCATGGAGCAGCTGAGGGACAGCAGGGTGGTGAGTCTGGAGAAGAGTCTGGAGAAGTTGGTGAGGGGTGTGGAGCACAGCCCTGGGAGGAGAGGCTGAGGGAGCTGGGGTTGCTTAGCCTGGAGCAGAGGAGGCTCAGGGCAGACCTCATTGCTCTCTACAACTGCCTGAAGGGAGGTTGTAGCCAGGCAGAGGTTGGTCTCTTCTCCCAGGCAGGCAGCACCAGAACAAGAGGACACAGTCTCAGGCTGCGCCAGGGGAGGTTCAGGCTGGATGTTAGGAGGAAGTTCTACACAGAGAGAGATTGCCCCTTGGGATGTGCTGCCCAGGGAGGTGGTGGAGTCACCATCACTGGAGGTGCTCAGGAGGAGCCTTGCTGGGGTGCTGGGTGCCATGATCTAGCTGTTTGGGTGGGTTGGATTGGTTGGTGGGTTGGACTCGATGATCTTGAAGGTCTCTTCCAACCTGGATTTACTGTATTGTATTGTAAGGGGAGGCTGAGAGACCTCCTTGCTCTCTACAGCTACAGAGGAGGCTGCAGTGAGCTGGGGGCTGGGCTCTCCCCCCTGGTATCAGCTGATAGAAGGAGAGGAACTGGCATCACAGAATGGTTTGGGTGGGAAAAGCTCTCTGGGATCATCCAGTGAAGCAGCAGCCCAGCCCCACCCTGGGCACCAGCCCCTGGCCCCAGCTGCCATGGCCACAGGGCTCTGCAGCCCCTCCAGCCAGGGGCACTCCACCACCCCCCTGGGCAGCCTCTGCCAGGCCCTCACCACTCTGGCACCAAAGACATTTGGCCTCCTCTCCAACCTCAGCCTCCCCTGGCACAGCTCCAGCCCAGTTCCTCTCCTTCTGCCCCCTCAGCCTGGGGAGCAGAGCCCAACCCCACTTGTCTTTGGCTGCAAGCTGGCATCCAGGTCTCAGTCTCACAGAAGGGTTGGGTTGGAAAGGAGCTCAAAGCTCAGCCAGCTGCAGCCCCCTGCCATGCCCAGGGACCCCTCCCCCCCGCCCAGGCTGCTCAAGGCCTCATCCAGCCTGGCCTGGAACCCCTCCAGGCAGGGGGCAGCCACAGCCTCCCTGGGCAGCCTGGGCCAGGCTCTCCCCAGCCTCCCTGCCAACAATCTCTTCCTCCTCTCCACTGTCAGGCTCCCCTCTCCCAGCTCCAGGCCATTCTCCCTCAGCCTGGCACCACAAGATGCTGAGGTCCAGTGTGGTGAAACTCCCCAAACCCCCTGCCTGGTTTGCACATCCCAGGCACCATGGCTGAGGGCAGAGGGCTCTGCTGAAGATGGTTGAGGCTTGGATTTGCCTTTTCTTTCTGGCTCCCAGGGTCCCACCTCCAGCCCAGCCCCCCCCAGATCCCCAGGGCACCAGAGACCACCTCTCAGCTCCCACCCAGCTCACCAGGCAGGAGCAATCGTCGCCAAGTCTGCTGACAGCTTAGTCACCATCCAGGTGATGGCTGCTGCTCAAGGGGAGGAAGAGATCCTTGCTGCTGAGATTTCAGAGAAAGAAGAAGAGGGCAAAAAGGAGAAGTGAAACCCCCCAGCAGGTCCTGGAGCCAGGCAAAGCACAGGGGGGAGAAGTCTGTCTGTGTCCTTAATCCTTTCCCACCGTGGCTGTAGAGCTTGGCTGAGTGCTGCAGGTAGGATCTGCCTTCGTTGTTACCTGCCCAGACCCTCACCCAGGGGTGACAGGACCTGCTGCCCCCTGCCCCAGCACCACAGAAGGTTTCTGTGCTGGGAGCTTGCTTTCTCACTGAGCCATCCCTGGGAGGCTTCTCCCTCAGTCCACCTCCCCAGGCCCAGTCCTCACGCTGTGAAACCCGACCTCGAGGAGAAAGGAGCCCTGAAGGAGCTGCTGCTCATGGCTCTGGGTGGCTAATGAGTGCTGAGATGAGGAGTGAAGGGTTCTCCACCTCTGACAGCCTTGGGTCCCTGCCTGGCCAGGAACCACCAGGAGGAGTGAAACCCAAAGCCAACCCACCCAGCCCCGCCGGGCTTCCGCCGTGGGGCTCAGGGCTGGCAGCAGCAGCTGGAGGCTGACTGCCCTGGAAGAGATGTGGACTGTGCTCAGCAGCCAGGCACAGACCTCACCACGCTGCCAGAAGGAGGCTGAGGTCCACAGACTGCAAGAGGCTTGAGGGTGCCAGCCAGGTGCCAAGGACCACCTGAGGCTTGCCCCTGGGAAGAGGAATTGCTGGCAGCCATCCACCTCGTGGGGGTGGGGGTGGGGGGGGTGGTGGTGGCCTCCCCACAGCTGCTGTGGAGAGAGCCTGAGGAGCAGCTTTCAGGGCTGGAGGAGCACAAGCCTGGGTGAAGAGATGATCCTGGAGATCCCTTTCCAGCCCTGGGTTTCTGTGGGGGTTGCCAGTGGGCACCTGAGGGGCAGAGCCTCTGCTGCTGCCGCCTGGGCAGGGCACCCCCAGCCCTCTGCCTGGCTGCCCCGTGGTGCCTTCAGGCTCCCCACGGTCATCAGCCAGCCCCAGGGAGGGAGCAGTGGGGCTGAGATCTGCCCCAGCAGCAAGCTGCCATCAACCATAGAGGCACAGAATGGGTTGGGTTGGAAGGGAGCTCAAAGCTCATCCAGCTCCAACCCCCTGCCAGGGGCAGCAGGGACCCCTCCCCCCAGCCCAGGCTGCTCAGGGCCTCCTCCAGCCTGGGCTGGAACACCTCCAGGCAGGGGGGCAGCCACAGCTTGCCAATAATGAGCTCCAATAACACTGCAGGGGGAGGGTCTGAAGCCACCACAACCCTTAGCATTGCAGGGGCAAACCTGGACTCACCCAAACCCTCCCGAGAGAGCCCTTGCCCTCAGGCACTTGCAAGTGGCTTCCTGCTGGGCACAGAGGGTTCAGCTGGGGAGTGCAAGGTATCTATTCACTGGATAAATGAAATCAAACCAGGAAAGGAGCAGAAGTCAAGGCAGGGTTCAGATCTGCTTCTCTGATTTGATTCTGAGGGCAACAAAGCTGAGGAAGGCTCTGGAGAAGCTGAGGAAGGCTTCTCCAGAGAAGAAACCTCAGCTGCCAGCTCCAGGGCTGGCAAGGAGGGGTGCCCAGGCATGGTGTGTGCAGGAGGTTTTGGGGCCCTCAGGGCAAGAAGGACACTGAGGAGCTGGAGCAGGGCCAGGAAGGGTAACCAGGCTGGGGAAAGGTCTGGGGAGGAGCAGCTGAGGGAGCTGGGGGTGTGCAGCCTGGAGCAGAGGAGGCTGAGGGAGACCTCCTTGCTCTCTGCAGCTCCCTGAGAGGAGGCTGCAGGGAGGTTGGGCTTGGGCTCTGCTCCCCAGGCTCAGAGGAACTGGCCTGGAACTGTGCCAGGGGAGGCTGAGGTTGGAGAGGAGGCCAAATGCCTTTGGTGCCAGAGTGGTGAGGGCCTGGCAGAAGCTGCCCAGGGGGGTGGTGGAGTGTCCCTGGCTGGAGGGGCTGCAGAGCCCTGTGGCCATGGCAGCTGGGGCCAGGGGCTGGTGCCCAGGGTGGGGTTGGGTTGGGGTTGGCCTGGATGACCTCAGAGGGCTTTTCCAAACCATTCTGATTCTCTCTCTGTGGTTTTCATGTGGAGGTCTTTGTCTCCTTTATTCCTTCCCCTCTGTTTCCAGGAGTGGTTACTAGGAAGTCAGAATTCCCTCCTCCCTCTCCCTCTCCTCTGTCAAAAGAGAGAAACAGAAGGTCCTGGGGGCCAGGGTTTGGTGCCCATGGTGGGGCTGCTTTGCTGCTTGGCCTGGATGAGCTCAGAGAGCTCTTCCCACCCCTGGCATGGTTGAGGTAAAGCTTTCAGGCAAGTAGTTGGCTGTGGTGGCTTTGATCATTTGCTGTATCTCCAATAAACCTCCCAGATCCTCATCCCTCTGCTGTGGGCTTCCTTCAAACAGGCCACCCATGTCCCATCCCTTCTGTTGTGCTTGTTGCTCACTGATGCACTGGCAGAGGCAGGAAGAGCCCCACAGGTTTGGCAGTGGCCTTGCCAGGGGCTCAGAGGTCACCCAATGCCAGGAACAGAATGGTAATTAGTTTGATGTCCAGGAGGAGGGGGGCAGGGGTGGGGGGGAAAGCTCTTCTTAGCTGGCCCTCATCTGTGTGGAGACCTTGGTTTTGGAGGTGCAGCATTAGATGGTGATGGAGAATCCAAGTCTGGGAGGGCAGGGAAGATCATAGTGTCACAGCATCAGGCAGGGCTGGGAGGGACCACAAGGATCAGCCAGTTCCAACCCCCCTGCCATGGGCAGGGACACCCCACACTAGAGCAGGCTGCCCAGAGCCTCATCCAGCCTGGGCTTAAAACCCCTCCAGGGACAGGGCCTCAACCACCTCCCTGCACAACCCATCCCAGGGCTTCACCACTCTCATGGGGAAGAACTTCCTCCTCCCCTCCAGCCTCAATCTCCCCACCTCCAGCTTCATTCCATTCCCCCTAGTTCTATCACTCCCTGAGATCCTGAGCAGTCCCTCCCCAGCCTTCCTGTAGCCCCCTGCAGATCCTGGAAGGCCACAAGGAGGTCACCTGGGAGCCTTCTCTTCTCCAGCCTGAACAGCCCCAACTCCTTCAGTCTGTCCTCACAGCAGAGGTGCTCCAGCCCTCTGCTCCTCCTCCTGGCCCTGCTCTGGACACCTTCCAGCCCCTCCAGATCCCTCTTGCAACAGGGGCTGCAGAACTGGAGGCAGTACTGCAGGTGGGGTCTCAGCAGGGCTGAGCAGAGGGGGGAGAATCCCCTCCCTGGCCCTGCTGGCCACACTTCTCCTGCTGCAGCCCAGGCTCTGATTGGCTTTCTGGGCTGCAAGTGCACCCTGAGAGCTCCTGGGGAGCTTCTCCTCCCCCAGCACCCCCAAGGCTCTCTCCTCAGGGCTGCTCCCCAGCCAGTCCCCTGCCCAGCCTGGATTTGTGCCTGGGGTTGCCTCCACCCAGCTGCAGGACCCTGCCCTTGGTCTTGTTGAAGCTCCTGAGGTTGGCTTGTGCCCACCTCTCCAGCCTGCCCAGCTCCCTCTGGATGGATCCTTCCCTCCAGCTGTCTGCTGCACCACACAGCTTGGTGTCAGCAGCAACCTTGCTGAGGCTGCACTCAGTGCCACTGCCCATGGCACCCACAGAGATGTTGAACAAGCCTGGTCCCAGGACTGATCCCTGAGGGCCTCTGCTTGTCCCTGGCCTCCCCTGGGACATGGACCCATGGGACAGCCACTCTTTGGGTGCAGCCACCAAGCCAGTTCTGTATCCATCTGGTGGTCACCCATCAGACCCATGTGTCACCAGCCTGGAGACCAGGCTGTGGTGTGGGACAGTGCCAAAGGCTTTGCTCAGCTCCAGGGAATCAACATCAGTTGCTCACCCCTCAGCTATTCATGTTGTCATGTTAAGAGCCTCCTCCTCCTCCCCTGCAATCTGTTTCTGTCTTTAGTTCTTTAGAGAGATTATTCTCCAGGTAGGATTAAGGTCAAGGTAGGGCTGGGCTTACCAGGGCCGGGTTGGAGAGTTGAACCCAGGGCTGCTTGCTCTGCAGGAGCACTTAGAAGTGGTAGGTTGGGATAAAGGAGCAACCTGGGCTGGTGGGAGGTGTCCCTGCCCGGGGTGGGGGGGTGGGGAGGGTGGAACTGGATGATCTTTGAGGTCCCTTCCACCCCAAACCCTTCTGTGAATCTCCTTTCCTGCCTCTTGCTTTGTTTTTTTGCCTGCTGCATTTTGTAGCTCCATTCCCACAGCAGTTTTGTTGCCTTCCCACTCTGCTCACAGGCTGGAAGGGGCTAGAAGGGACCCCTGGGGATGGTGCAGTGCAGCCCCTGCCAGGGCAGGGTCACCCAGAGGAGGGGACACAGCAGCAGGCCCAAGCAGGGCTGGAATGTGTCCAGAGCTGGAGGCTCCAGCAGCTCTCTGGGCAGCCTGCTCCAGGGCTCTGCCAGCCTTCCCTTCAAGCAGTTCCTCCTCCTGCTGAGGTGGAACTTCTGCTCTTCAGCTCTGTGCCCCCTGCCCCTTGCCCTGTCCCTGGGCACCACTGCAGAGAGCCTGGTGCCAGCCTCCTGACACCATCCCCCACAGCAAACTCCTGGCCAAGCTGTCAGCCCCTGGCTGGGACAGCAGCACTCTGAGCTGGGTTAGGAACTGGCTGGAGGCTGAGCCCAGAGAGTGGTGGTGAATGGTGCCACAGCCAGCTGGCAGCCAGGCACCAGTGGTGTGCCCCAGGGATCAGTGCTGGGCCCCATGCTCTTCAACATCTTTATTGATGATCTGGATGAGGGCATCGAGTCAGTCATCAGCAAATTTGCAGTTGACACCAAGCTGGGGGCAGATGTTGGTCAGTCAGAGGCCAGAAGGGCTCTGCAGAGGGACCTCGACCCACTGGGCAGATGGGCAGAGGCCAACAGGATGGCATTCAACAAGTCCAAGTGCCAGGGGCTGCACTTTGGCCACAGCAACCCCAGGCAGAGCTACAGGCTGGGGGCAGAGTGGCTGAGAGCTGCCAAACAGAGAGGGACCTGGGGGTGCTGATTGACAGCTGCCTGAACATGAGCCAGCAGTGTGCCCAGGGGGCCAAGAGGGCCAAGGGCATCCTGGCCTGCATCAGGAACAGTGTGGCCAGCAGGAGCAGGGAGGTCATTGTGCCCTGTGCTCTGCACTGGTTAGGCCACACCTTGAGTCCTGTGTCCAGTTCTGGGCCCCTCAGTTTAGGAAGGACATTGAGAGACTTGAAGGTGTCCAGAGAAGGGCAACAAGGCTGGTGAGAGGCCTTGAGCACAGCCCTGTGAGGAGAGGCTGAGGGAGCTGGGGTTGCTTAGCCTGGAGAAGAGGAGGCTCAGGGGAGACCTCATTGCTCTCTGCAACTCCCTGAAGGGAGGTTGTAGCCAGGAAGGGGTTGGCCTCTTCTCTCTAGCACCCAGCACCAGAACAAGGGGACACAGTCTCAAGCTGTGCCAGGGGAGGTTTAGGCTGGAGGGGAGAAGAAAGTTCTTCCCCGAGAGAGTCATTGGCCATTGGGCTGTGCTGCCCAGGGAGGTGGTGGAGTCACCGTCCCTGGAGGTGTTCAGGAGGGGACTGGAGGTGGCCCTTGGTGCCATGGTCTGGTCATGGGGTCTGTGGTGCCAGGTTGGACTCCATGATCTTTGACGTCTCTTCCAACCTTGGTGGTGCTGTGATGCCATACTGTGACAGCCACCCAAAATGCCTTTGGTGCCAGAGTGGTGAGGGCCTGGCAGAGGCTGCCCAGGGGGGTGGTGGAGTGCCCCTGGCTGGAGGGGCTGCAGAGCCCTGTGGCCATGGCAGCTGGGGCCAGGGGCTGGTGCCCAGGGTGGGGTTGGGCTGCTGCTTGGCCTGGCTGATCCCAGAGGGTTTTCCCAACCCAAACACCTGACTGGAGGAAGTTGCTGAGCCCGGGGCTGGGAGCAGGGCAGGCAGCGTCTCTGTCTTCACAGCCAGCCTGAAGGGATTCGGTGTCCCTGCAGGTTCATCCCTGGGAAGGTCCTAATGAAAGTAAAAAAACCAATGCCAAACCAAGCCCCCAACAAATGATCAGCTCTGGGGATTAGACTCAGGCCTAGGAAGAAACTGCAGGGTAAATGGAAAGCCCAGCTCCATGTGGCTTCCCTGGGAGGCCCTGGAACCTTGGGAGCAGGAGGCCCCAAGCAGCAGGAGGCCCCAAGCAGCAGGAGCCCCCAAGCAGCAGGAGGCCCCAAGCAGCAGGAGGCCCCAAGCAGCAGGAGGCCCCAGGCAGCAGGAGGCCCCAGGCAGCAGGAGGCCCCAGGCAGCAGGACGTGCTCCTGACACAGCCACTTTCTCTGCCTCTCCCTCTCTGCTTTGTCTCTAATGTAGCTCTGCTTTGAGGCATGGAGCAGGTGAATCCCCCTGAATCCCTTTGCCTTCCTCTAAAGAGGAGCTTCTGCAGGGCAGCTTCCCCCTGCCCTGAGCACACAGCTCCCTGGAAGTGCAGTGATGGAGTCAGCTGGAGCCAGACCACCCTCTGGGAGTCATGGAATGGCTCAGGCTGGAAGGGACCTCAGAGGTCAGCTGCTCCAACCCTGCTGCCAAAGCAAAGCCTCTGCTGCTGCCGCCTGGGCAGGGCACCCCCAGCCCTCTGCCTGGCTGCCCCGTGGTGCCTTCAGGCTCCCCACGGTCATCAGCCAGCCCCAGGGAGGGAGCAGTGGGGCTGAGATCTGCCCCAGCAGCAAGCTGCCATCAACCATGGAGGCACAGAATGGGTTGGGTTGGAAGGGAGCTCAAAGCTCATCCAGTGCCAACCCCCTGCCAGGGGCAGGGACCCCTCCCCCCAGCCCAGGCTGCTCAAGGCCTCCTCCAGCCTGGGCTGGAACACCTCCAGGGTGGCCAGCCTCCCTGGGCAGCCTGGGCCAGAGCCTCAGCTCCCTCCTGCTGGAGAACTTCTTCCTCAGCTCCACTCTCACCCTGCTCTGCCTCAGCTCCAAACCCTTCCTCCCTGGCCTGGCTCCAGCCCCCCTCAGCAAAAGTCTCTCTGCAGCCTCCCTGCAGGATCCCTTCAGGTGCTGGCAGCAGCTCTGAGGTGCCCCTGGAGCCTTCTCCCCTGCAGGCTGCACAGCCCCAGCTCCCTCAGCCTGTGCTCCCAGCAGAGCTGCTCCAGCCCTGGCAGCATCTCTGGGGCCTCCCTCCACAGCTCTGTGGCCTCCTCCTGCTGGGGACAGCAGAGCTGGAGGCAGGGCTGGAGCTGAGGCCTCACAAGAGGCTCCTCAGGCTGGATGATTTTTTTCCCTTCCTCATTTCCCCCCCCCCCCCCATTCCTATTTTGGGCTGAAACTTTCCAGCTTTGGTCCCTGCCCTTGGGGGGGTGAGAATGTCTGAGGGAGATCTGAGCAAGATCCAGCAAGCTGAGGTTGAGTCATCTGAAGAGCTAAGCCTGGATGCCCACGTTGCTTCATGAGCATCTCCTGCCTGTAGAGGTCACTTGATGCAGGAGAGGAGCTGGAAGTCAAACAGCTGGAGCTGTTTGGTGAGAAGGAGAAGGGGGGAAGGAAGGAGGGGAAGGAGGAGAAGGGGGGAAGGAAGGAAGGAAGGAGGAGGAGGGGGGAAGGAAGGAGGGGAAGGAGGAGAAGGGGGAAGGAAGGAAGGAGGAGAAGGGGGAAGGAAGGAAGGAAGGGAGGGGGGAAGGAAGGAAGGAGGGGGAGGGGGGAGGAAGGAAGGAGGGGGAGGGGGGAAGGA
>JAAWVA010000378.1:0-23035 GCA_015227895.2 Colaptes auratus | reverse complement strand
GTAATTTTCTATGGGTAAAGCAATTAAGCCATTTTGCTCTTGCTGTTTGCCTGCAAGTTTTCTGTCTGTGAAGCTAGAGCATGCCAGATCGACCTTTCCAGATGAAAGAAATCTTGCTGCCATTAAACAATTCATGATTTTTGACCATCTAGAGATAAATAAGATGCAACATACCCCTAAAGCAGATTGTAAAAGACAGTGCTGAGGATTGGATTTGTGTCTGAAGCTCTGTGTGTATGTGTTTCAGGCATAATCAAGTCTTCTCTGGCCATAAGAAGAGTGAAATGTAAAGATTGAACTATTAAGATCTAAGTCTTTCTTTACAAGGTTTGCTATCTTTGACCATGTATTATGCCAGCTCTGTTAGAACATTCTACTAGCTCAACTTAAGCATTGTCCTTGTATGGGTTACATCAGTCCTGTCAGACATGCTGCGCTACAGGACTTTTGCTTTTGCTATCCAGCTTAGCTTTAACTCTCTTGCTTCTGTGTATGCAAAGAGTATCTTGTATGGAAGGGAACAACTCCCATGAGCAGATGCTCACAAAACAAGGGGGATTTGTGGCAATGCCAGTGACAAGCAGGGGTTGCAATCTGGCAGTGTAGGCTTAGAGCCTGACATGGTGGTAGGCCATGCTCAGCCGAAGTGCAGAAGTGGCTAGCAGTGTAGCAAACAGTGCTGTGCCACTGCAGCAGTAACTAAAGCAGGGCACTGGTAGCTATAAACACAGAGAGTTATCGGGGAATAACAGGACACACACCTGCATCAACAACCTCGTGTGGTAAGTAGTGGACCAATAATCTAATATCAGTGCGATGTGTGGTCACTGGTGGGGAGCCAATGAAGCTGTGCCATCGATGCTCCCGAGTCTATATAAGCTGTGGAGGTTCCCTAATACACACTTTTACTTTGCTGTGCTATACTCACTGTGCTGCACAATAGCCGCGCAATATTGGAACATTAAAGGAGCAATGCCGGATCATATTGGTCGTCCGTACCAACTCCAGTCTCCATTGCCGACACATCCCCAGTCACAAAGGCACCACAACACCTGGGAGGAGCCATTCTAAATGCCTGGGAGAGAGCAACCTGCACAGAGAACACCAACTGCAGCTGCTGTGGCAGGAGTGTGGCCACCCAGACACAGAAGTTGTCATCACCCAGACTCAGAACTGCTGTGCCACATCTGGATGATTGTGTCGGATGAAGCTTCTCCAGTCTAGAAGAGTAGGGAGGAACTGGGGAGTCTGCAGAGGAGATCTGCCAGGATGGGAGCTGACATCTCTGTGGAGAGGCTGAGGGACCTGGGCTGCTTCAGCCTGGTGAACGGAGGCTCAGGGCACTGCCAGAGCAGTGTGCACATGGCTGAAGGGCGGTTTCAGAGAGGATGGAGCTCTTCTGGGGAGTGGGAAGAGACCAAAACCTCCACACACTGCAGCTTGGAAGGTTCAGAGTGGAGATGAGACCAAAGAAATGTCCCTCAAAGGGAAGAGCTGCAATGCATGAAGCCATCCAGAGGTGTCAGGAAATGGCAGGGAGAGCTGAGACAGCTCAGGGAAGGGATGGAAATGGCAGGGGGAGAGCTGGGTGGGGAAGCAAGATTGTGTCAGCAGCCTGAAGGGAAAGAGCTGCAGGCATGGGAGAGTGTAGGAGAGCTGCAGTAGGGCAAGGCTGAGAGGCCAAACAGGACCATTGTCCCCTAAGCTCTGGCACTTGCCTCTGCCAACAAAGCCTGTGAGGAGAAACTTTGCTTGGAGGCTTTGAGGTTCTTCTATTGCAAGGACAGTGGTCAGGGCTTGGCCTTTCGGCTTCACACACCAAAGGCAAGTTTTTCTGCCCTGCACTTTGCCTTTGTCTCCCTGCAATCCTGGCCTCTAACAAGATGCTCTAAGGAGTCCCTGGGGAGCCTTTGTCAGTAACAAGCCTCAGTGAGGCCAATCAGTGCTTCAAGGCACTTTGGAGTTTTCTTCTGACTTGGACTTGTTGAGAGGCTTCTTGGCAGTACCTTGGCAGAGTCTCCTGGCAGTACCTAAGGATGATGGAATCAGCCCCAAATACTCCATGGGGCTCATTAATCCTGCTGAACCTCTCATTATTGCCAAGCTTGTGCAGCTAATTGGAGAGGTTTTTAGTGCACAAAGCATCTGATTTTTAAAGGTACCATTTCATTCCTTTTCAGCAGGATTGTCTCTTTGCAAGCAACACAGCAAAACCTGACAAGGTCCTACCCTGATCACTGCTCATCCTCACTCCCCACTGCCCCCAGCAGAGCCCTGAGCCACAGGTGAGGACAGGATCTGCCTTGCCAGGGCTGTGGGGGGCAGGCCTTGGCCCTTTGGATCAGTGAAACCCCTCCAGGTTTGCTCACAGCAGAGCCACCTTGAGCTGCTTGTCCTGACCTCTCAGCACTGCCTCAGGTCTCTGCTCTCCCCACAGCTGGAGATGTTCAGTGCCTCCAGTGATGCTTCCCTTGAATTCACTGTCCCCCTCTGCTTCACCAGCCCGGGGACCCTTTCCCAGTAGCTTCACTGGGACCCATTAAGAGTAGAAAACTTCAGAGTTGGAATCTGACTTTGACTTCTGGAGAGGTTTCATCAGCTTCCTCTCAGTCCTGAGGTTTTTACAGGGCACCAAAAGCCAACAGAGGAGTTATTAAAACACTTTAGGCTGGTCCTCTGCTGCCCTGTTAGGCTAGCTCCTGGGCAGGAAGGATCTGCTGGCAAGCAGGCAGCACTGCCAGAGACAGCTCGGGCAGGAGCAGCTCCTCTGCACAGCACAGCAGGGCGGGGACACTGCCACAGGATCTCAAGAACATAAGGAAGGCAGAGAGAGCTTCTTGGTATCCAGGACTGGAGGGTGCTGAGAGCAAACTGAGGAGAGTCACTGCAAACCCTGACACAGTGAGGCTGTGGGTGCAGGACACTGCAGCTGTAGCTCCTGGAGGCATCTCCATCTCAGCACTGACGCTCAGCTGAAGCTCCTGGAGTGGCACACAGAAGGAGGAGGCAACCTTCAGTTCCATCCTGTGAGCAACAGTGAGCAGAGCTGGGAAGGAGAAGTATCTCCCTCATCCCCTGCTTTTCTCTCTTCCCTTCACTCTCTCTGCAGCACTGCAGGCCTGCTCCCTGTTTCTCCACCTCCTCCATGGTGTGGTGGTTTTAGGCAATGCTTGAAAATTTAGTTACAGATTTGAGCAGAAAAGTAGAAACACAGTAGATAGTCACTCTTGGTGTGAACGGAAAAGAAAAGATTCTTCTAAACAAACATTGGATAAATCTCTGGAATCAGAGGAGCTGTACCATAACAATTCTCTCTCTTCTCTTCTGATCTCAGCTGTTTTGCTTTGCTGGAGAGATCACCTGCTTGGCTGCCCTAAGTCTAAGCCACTGCTTTTTCTTCTCTCCACTCCTCCTGTCTCTCATGGACAGGGGGTTGGAGAGTAGGGGCAGAGGAACAGCTCCCTGGTCTCTGACCAAGGGGGTTTCATGTCATTTGCTATTGTAAATACCTGTCTAATATGTCATTCCTGTATTTCTGTACCGTTCATTGCATTCCATTGTAGAGGTAGCTCTTGCTTTGTCAATACAGCTTCATTTGCTTCTAACTGACTGCTCTGGCAAAGCTAATGCTGGGGGAATTCAACCCAAAATGGGACTCTTGTTCCCTGGATTGGGCTGTTGGTCACTTTCTGTTCTGACTCCAGAGGAATCTTCATGGCAATTCTGGGTCCCTGCTGCATTTCAAGCTGTGATGAACTCTGCCATGGTTTGGTAGTGAGGGATGAGCTGATCCATTCCTCCTGCAGCTCAGTGACAGGGTTACAATGAGGCTGAGAGAAGTGTGACCTTACTTGTCACTCCCTTTCCCTCCTTGCACAGGTCTCCATGGCCAGAGACAGCAGATGGCCAACAGCAGCTCCATCAGCCACTTCCTCCTCCTGCCATTCCCAGGCACAAGGCAGCTGCAGCTCCTGCACTTCTGCCTCTTCCTGGCCATCTACCTGGCTGCCCTGCTGGGCAATGGCCTCATCATCACCACCATAGCCTGGCACCACCACCTCCACACCCCATGTACTTCTTCCTCCTCAACCTTGCCCTCCTGACCTGGGTGCCATTTCCACCACTGTCCCAAATCCATATCCATTCCCTGAGGGACACCAGGGACATCTCCTATGCAGGATGTGCAGCACAGGTCTTTCTCTTTCCATTTTTCATGTCAGCAGAGCTTTATCTCCTCACCATTATGTCCTACGATCGCTATGTTGCCATCTGCAGACCCCTGCACTATGAGACCCTCCTGGGCAGCAGAGTTTGTCTCCACATGGCAGCAGCTGCCTGGGCCTCTGGGGTCCTTGATGCTCTCTTGTACTCAGCCAGTACATTTTCCCTGCCCCTCTGCCAGGGCAATGCTCTGGACCAGTTCTTCTGTGAAATCCCCCAGATCCTCAAGCTCTCCTGCTCCACATCCTACCTCAGGAAGTTTGGGTAATTGTCATTGCTGGTCTCCTTAGCAGCTGTCTGTTTTGTGTTGATTGTGTGTCCTATGTGCAGATCTTCAGGGCAGTGCTGAGGATTCCCTCTGCAGGGACGCCACAAGCCTTGCCACCTGCCTCCCTCACCTGGCTGTCGTCTCCCTGTTGCTCAGCACTTCCTTCTTTGCCTACCTGAAGCCCTCATCCATTTCCTCCCCATGCCTGGACCTGGTGGTGTCAGTTCTGTACTCAGTGGTGCCTCCAGCAGTGAACCCTCTCATCTACAGCCTGAGGAACCGGAGCTCAAGGCTGCCCTGAGCAAACTGATCACTGGATGCTCTCACAAGCAATAAACTCTCTGTCTTCTCCTGCAGAGCATTTCTGATGTCACTCAGTGCAGGCCCAGCCTTGCTGCTGGAGTTCTGGCTGCTGCTGGTGCTGTTCCCCTTGTGAGAATGTTTTTCCCACACTAATGTCTTTCTTCAGACCATTTTTGGTTCAGTGTTGTCCTGTCTGCTGTGACCCAGAGGCTGCAGACCTGAGGAGCTGTGGATCCCTGGGTGTGCTTAACAGAATAAAGGACCCTGCAGGGAGTTGTTTCTTTGAGCTACTTCCTCCATGGCTTCTGTGGAGCTGCAGGGCAGTGCCTGTGTGCAGAGGTGGAGGGGCAGAGCCCAGCACAGCAGCAGTGCCAGGCAGCCCCACAGCTTGGGCTGTCCTCAGCTGCTCTTTCTGCCCTTCCACCCTCTCCTGCTGAGCCTCTGTGCTGGGGCAACGCCTGAGTGCGCTGGCAGCTTGGGCACTCTGCTGCTGGGTGGTACGGCTGGGACTGCAGGCAGGGAGAGTCCAGGGCTGCTTGTGGGACAGAGCTGTGCTGCAGAGCAGCACTGCCATCAGACAGGAGGTCTCCTCATGCCTTCATACCCCAACTACATCCCATTACAGACTGCACCTACTCAGAGTCCAAACTGGTTACCGTTACCCTCTTCTAGTATAGACTCAGTCCAAACATGGTTCCTTTAACCCCTCCCAGTACAGATGTGCCCTCATCCCAGTACAAACTGTATCATACTGTCCTCTAGCCTGCAGCCTGGGTCCCATCCCAGTGCAGATATACCCCTGGCTCCCTTCCCAGTACCATCTGCATCCATCCCTGTACAAACTGCACACCCTCATGCCCTCCCAGCACAGCTTGGGCTCTGTCCCAGTCCAAACAGGATCCCTTTCATCCCTCCAGGTACACATTGGGCATTGTCTCAATAAAATCTGGATCCTTTATGCACTCCCAGTACAGCTGCATTCTGCTCCAGTACAAGCTGCATTCCTGACCACATTCTAGGACATTCTGGGCCCCTCACAGCACAATTTGGGATCCTTTTAACCCTTCCCTGTACCTGGTCACATCTCAGTAGAAACTGTATCTCCTGAACCCCCCAGCTCAGATGTGCTCTTACCCAATACAAACTGCATCCGTTTGCCATCTCCCATACAGTTTCCTGTGCCAGCACAAAGTGCATCCCTTGGACCTCTTCCCAGCCCCAGCTGCACCCAGCACAGCACAAAGTGGATATCCTGATCCCAGTGCAACTGTGGCCTGAGCCTGGTACCAATGGGATCCCATTGCCATCTCCCAGCACAGTCTGAGTCTCATCCCAGTAGAAAGTGCATCTCCTGAAACCCTGATTCCATCCCAGCACAGACCAGACCCATCCCTGCAAACTGATCCCCCGATGCCCTCCCAGTTGAGACTGGCCCCCTCTCCAGGTACAATCTGAACCTCTCTGAGCTCTCCAGTACAGACTGGGCCATGTTCCAAACCAAGCTGAGTCCCCTGATTCCCTCCCAGAGCAGACTGGCCTCATCCCAGCACAAACTGCATCATCTTGCTCCATCACAGTACACTCTGGGTCCCATCCCAGTACACAAGTGGATTCCCTGCTGCCTTCCCAATACCTACTGCATCCCTCCACAGGTTAACTGTGTACTCTGGTTCCAATCCAGGACAGTCAGACCCCTCTCAGTGCAAAATGCATCCCCTGACTCCCTCCCAGTACAGACTAGCCTTGTCCAAGTACAAACTGGTGCCCTGATCCCATCCAGTATAGTCCAAGACCTGTCGTAGAGGAAATAAATAACGGAGGAAAAAAGAGGAACGAAACCTACCTGAAGGGTGGTTGTAGCCAGGAAGGGTTGGTCTCTTCTCTCTACCAACCAGCACCAGAACAAGGGGACAGTCTCAAGCTGCACCAGGGGAAGTTTAGGCTGGAGGTGAGGAGAATGTTCTTCACCCAGAGAGTCATTCACCATTGGAATGTGCTGCCTAGGGAGGTGGTGGAGTCACCATCCCTGGAGGGGTTCAAGAGGGATTGGGCGTGGCACTTGGTGCCATGGTCTATTCATGGGTCTGTGCTGACAGGTTGGACTCGATGATCTTGGAGGTCTCTTCCAACCTTAGTGATACTGTGATACTGTGAATGGACCCAATGGCATCACCCAGTACAGACTGGAGACCATTCCAGTGCAAACTGCATCTCTGATCCCCTCCCAGCACAGACAGGGTCTCATCCCAGAGCAAAGTTGAAGGCCCCCCCCTTCCAGTGCAAACCAGATATCAGGACTCCTTCCCAGTACTGACTGTGCCTGCTCCCAGGAATAGCTGCATCACCTGAACCCTTCCCAGAAGCAGACAGTGACCCCCCCCCCCCAGTACAAACTGTATCCCTTTTACACCCTCCCAGGCTGACTGGACCCCATCCCAGTACAACCTGAGTCCCCTTGCCACATCTCAATACAGTCTGGGACTCATCCCAGTACACACTGGATTCCTTCACACACACCCAATATAGACTGGACCCTGTCACAGTCACAACTCCATACCCTAAGCACACCAGAGTACAGTCTGGGCCATCTCCCATTCTAACTGGCTCCCATTAACAGCTCCAGTACAGCCCAGGCCTTGTTCCAGGAAAAACTGATTCCACTCATCCCATCCTGTGCTGTTTAATACTTTTATCAGTGCTGTAGACAGAGGGATGAAGACACCATCAGCAAGCGTGCAGATGGCACCAAGCTGAGTGGTGCTATTGAGCTGCCAGAGGGACAGGATGACATCCAGAGGGCCCTGGCCAAGCTGGAGAGGTGGTGCCCAGGTGACCCTCATGAGGTTCAACAGCAGCAAGAGCAGGGTCCTGCAGCTGGGCTGGAACAATCCTCACTAGCAATACAGGCTGGGGGAGGAGGAGATAGAAAGCAGCCCTGAGGAAAAGGACTTAGGGGTGCTGGTGAGGGAGAAGCTGGCCAGGAGCAGGCAGTGTGAGCTTGCATCACAGAAGGCCAAGGGCAGCCTGGGCTGAATCCAAAGCAGCATGGCCAGAGAGGGAGAGAAAGGTTCCTGCCACTTTATTCTGCTCTGGTGAGACCTCCCCTGCAGTATTGCATCCAGCTCTGAAGTCTCAGCACAGGAAGAACATGGAGCTGATGCAGCAGGTCCAGCAGGGGCTTGGAGCAACTGTAGTATGAGGACAGGCTGAGGGAGCTGGGGTTGATCAGCTTGGAGAAGAGAAGGCTCAGAGGAGACCTAATAGCTGCTTTCTAGTGCCTGAAGGGTACTGGATGGAAAGAGATTGTTTGCGAAGGCCTGCAGGGACAGGACCAGGGGCAATGGCTTCAAACTAGAGCAGAGCAGATTGAGATTGGAGTGAGGACAAATTCTGCACAGTGAGGGTGGTGAAACACTGGAACAGCTTGCCTGAGGTTGAGGCCTCATCCCAGCAGATATTCAAGGTAAGGCCAAGCAGGGCTCTGGGCAACCTGATGTACTTGAGGATGTCCCTTTCTGTCTGCAGGGGGCTGGACTGGATGACTTTTGGAGGTCCCTTCCACCCAGACCATTCTATGATTGGACCATTCTCTGATATCATAGGATCCCTGTACAGACTGGGCCTCAATGAAGTAAAAGTGGATCCTCCCACCCCCTCCATCTGGATCCCACCTACTGCAAAATGAATGCTCTGAGCCCCTCCCAGGACAGACTGAACTCCCTCCCAGGACAGAAGGCATCCACAGACCTCCTCTCAGCATACACTGTGCTCCCTCCCAGCACAAACTGGACTCATCCCAGTTCACTCTGCAACCTCTTCTTGTAGAAATCAGGTCTCATGGTCCCCTTCCAGTCTAGACTGGGCCATGTGCCAACACAAACTGCTTTGCTTTTGCCCCTCCCAGTTCAGACTTGGCTCTCAGCCACAGCTAACTTGCTCCCCTGTCCACTCCCAGTACAGTCTGGGCTCCCTCCGTACTAACAGGACCCCCTGCTGCCTGCTAGTAAAGTCCTGGACACCTCCCAGTAAGAGGTGACCCCATGGCCTCTCCAGTAACACTGGCTGGGTCCCAGTACACTCTGAAACTCTAATGCTGTACCTGTACAGCTGGCCTTCCTGTCCAAACTGGATCCCTGCAGTTGGGGCTGCCCAGGTCAAGAGGGACAGAGATCTGCTGGAGAGAGTCCAACAGAGGCTAGGAGGATGAGGAAGGGACTTGAACATCTCTGTGGCCAAGCCATTCTCCATTATTGACCTGGAGTCCTGGCTCACTGGGGAGGTCCCAGGGTATTGGAGAGGAGCAAATGTGACACCCAGCTGCAAGAAAGGAAGAAAGGAGGATCCAGGAAACTATAGAGCTGGCAGGGTGAGCTCAGTAGCAGGGAGCATAGCATCTCCAGCACCATTATATGACCTGGAGAGGACAAGCAGGGGATCAGCCCCAGTCAGCATGGGTTTAGGAAGGGCAGGTCCTGCCTGACCCACCTGATCTCCTTCTCTAACAGGATGAGTGACTGTTGGAGGAGGGCAAGGCTGTGGCTATTGTCTCCCTAGACTTCCCAAAAGCCTTTGGCACTGTTCCCCACATAATTCTCCTGGGCAAAGTGGCTGCTCCTGGCTTGGATGAGCAATGCTCTGCTGGATGCAGCCCTGGCTGGGTGAAAGGGCTCAAAGAGTGGTGCTCAGTGGAGTTCAATGCAGCTGGTGGCAAGTCACAAGTGGTGTTCTCAGGGCTCAGTGTTGGGACCACTTCTGTTGAACATCTTTGTTGTTAACCTTGATGAAGACACAGAGTGAGTCAGCAGTGAGGCAGCAGATGACACCAAGTCAGGTGGCAGAGTTGATCTGCATGAGGGTAGGGAGCTCTGCAGAGGGGCTTGGATAGATTGGATCCATGGGCAACATCATCAGGAGAAGCTTCAAGAAGACCAAGTGCCAGGTCCTGCACTTGGGGCACAACAACCCCAAGCAATGCTCCAGAGTCAGTGTGGCTGCAGAGCTGTCTGGCAGAAAGGGACCTGGGGGTGCTCATGGGCAAGCAGCTGAATAAGAGGCAGCAGTGTGCCCAGGTGGCCAAGAAAACCAAAGGCATCCTGGCTGGGATCAGCAATGCTGTGCAGCAGAGCAGGAAGCAGGGAGGTGACTGTCCCCTGGGACTCAGCTCGGGGAGGCCACACCTTGTGGTCATTAGTGACAGAACAAGAGGGAATGGCCACAAGCTAGGACTGGGTGGGATCAGACTGGACACTAGGAAAAGATTTTCCCCTCACGAGTGTTCAGGAGTGGAATGTGCTGCCCAGGGAGTTGGTGAGGCACCAAGCCTGGAGGTGTTTCAGGGTGGTTTGGATGTGGTGCTTGGGATACAGTTTAGGGGAGACCCTTGTAGAGTAGGGTTATTGGTTGGACTTGGTGCTCCTGAGGGTCTTGGAGCAGATATGTGGCAATGCCATGGGCAGCTCAGCTGTGCCTCAGGATCTTCTGCACAGCAGCAGCCACAAGGCTGGGCAGGGGAAGTCACTGTTGGTTCAGCAGCTGATAGAGCAGCATCAGGAAGAGGGCAGGAAAGGGACTGGGAGGTCACTTCTTGCTGCAGCAGCTGAGAGGGCAGCCCCTGACTCCTGCCTGGCCTCTGTGCTTTTGGCCTCCCAGCTGCCAGAGTCCCCAGCAGGCAGCAGAAGGCCTGTGGTGGGCAAGGCACTTGTGTGACTCTCTGTCCCTAAGCCCCTGGTGGCCCCCTCAGGAAGAGCCTTGGAGTGGGTTGTCACCTCCCTGCCACCTGAGGGCCTGAGGGGACAGCAGCAGGGACAGGGCTTGGCTGTGGCTGCTGGAGAAGCTGAAAGGCAGCAGCAGGGACCTGCCTTGGAAGGCCCTGGAGAGGTTTCTTGTGGCTGTTCAGCTGCCAGGCCACAAGCAGGCTGAGGCCTTGGGCCAGCATTGGGACATCAGTGATGGCTGAGAAGCTCCTAGGGCAGGAGGAGCACATGGCCAGGAGGTGAGTGTGAGGTCACTGCAAACTCCAATCCCTTTGTCATTGTCCAGCAGCAGGCCCAGGGCTGGGCTGGGGACTGTGCCATCCCTTGTGCCTGCCAAGCTGAGAGGCAGCAGCAGGGAGGTGCCTTGGCTGTTGCTTTGCAGCTGGAGGTTTCTGCTGTGTGCCAGGCAGAAAAGCCTCTGGCAGAGAGCATTCCCAATGGTCTGGGATGGAGCAGTGGCTGAGCAGAGTGCAGAAGGCCAAGTGCAGCTGGGCTGTGGCAGGAGGATTGTGGCCAACCAGACACAGGGTTGTCCTCCCCTGCACTCAGCACTTCTGTGGCCACATCTGCAACTTGGTGTCTGGCTGTGGAGTTCCTTAGTCTGCAGGAGGAGAGGTACTGGAGAAGCTCCAGAGGATCTGCCTGGATGGAGTTTGGAGTCTCTATCTAGCACCTGAAGCTGCTGAGCTTCTTTAGCCTGGGAAGTGAAGGCTCAGGGGTGATGTGCACCTGCTTGAAGGGGGGTGTCAGCTGATGGAGCTTTTCTTGCTTGGGGACACAGAAGGAAGCCTTCAGAAGGTGCAACTGAAAGGTTCGGACTGGAGGCCAGGACTAAGAAATGTCACTCCAAGTGTAGAGCTGTGGTGCAAGAGGTGACCCAAAGGAATCTGGAGATCCTTTGTGTGTCAAGGAAGAGGCAGCAAGAGTGGAGAGGCCTGAGGGAAGGTGTGGAAATGTCAGGGGAGAGCTGGCTGGGGAAGCCAGATGGATGTCAACAGCCTGAAGGGAAAGAGCTGCAGGCATGGGACGGTGAAGCACAACCTGCAGAGGATGGCCAAGGCTCTGGCAGGGCTGAAAGGCTCAAGAGGGACAAGGTCTTGATCCTGTTCCTTCTGGCAGCAGCTTCTGCCACCATGGCTGCTGAGATGAAGGTTTAGTTGGAGGCTCTTAGGATCTGCCTTCCCAAGGCCTGAGGCTCAGAGCTTGGCCTTTCTCTTTCATAGCCAAGGCCAGGCTTTGTTCAGCTGCACTTTGCCTTTGTCTGCCTTCAATCATGGCCTCCATGAGCTTCTCTAAGCACCCCTGGGAGGCTTTGTTGCTAATGGCCCTCAGTGAGGCCAATTACTACTTGAAGGAATTCTGTTCTGCTTCTGACTTCTTGAGCAGATTCCTTCAGTCTCCTCTCAGTGTGTGAGGCTCAGGCAATGATCCCCAGTGCCCTAAGAGCTCTTTGTGTCTCTGTAGTTTTCCTTCAAGTTTTCAAAGTGCTCCTCACAAAGCTCCTTTAGTATTTCTTTCATATCAAAGGGAGAATATTCTGTTAGCTTTCAGCTCAGAGCAGAGATGATAATTCCCCAAGTGACCCTGACCCAGGCTGTCTCACCAGGACATCTGCACTTGCAGGGAAATCTGTCCTTCAGGTCTGATTGAGGGACAACTTTGCTCCTCACCCTCCCCAACCTCCCCATTGCTGTCACTGCCCACTTTGGTCTTACACCCCTGCTCTTTGCATCAGACTTCTCCAATGCTCTCTGCAGCTGGAGCTCACAGCTCCATGGCACCAGCTGCCCCCTGCTCTCCTTAGACAGCTGCCTGCACACAGACACAGAGAATTGTTGCTCCTTGAAAGCCAAGCAAATCTCAGCCAGGCTGAGAAAGTTCCCTCAGCAATCCAAGGCCTCTGGAACCATCTGCTCAGCACAAGCTGTCTCTCACCAGCTTGCCTGTCCACAAGGGTGAGGCAAAGCCAACAAGTTGTGCCATGGCTGTGATTTCTCAGCCAGTCAAGAGCTCTTGAGAGTGAGAAGCAGAGGAAAAGGTTGGATCCTAGAAGCCCTTCCTCAGGAATCAATGTGCAATCCCCAAGGTGGTTCAGCAGAATGTGTTCTAATCCAAGAGCCTCTGAATGACAGAGTGTGTAGGACAAGGCTGACCCTGATTGGCTGCATGGATCCTGAATTCAAATCCCTTCTATGGCTGTGCCTGAGAGACACCAAGCACTCACACAGGGACAGAGCTGACTGCCTCCAGTGGAACCAGAGCCCCCAACATGGTGACAGCCAAGGTGCCTGTCCAAACACCACAGAGAAGTGGAGAGGTGGCTGGCAGTGAGGCTGCCTGGAGTTCAGTTTCCTTCTGCTGCAGCTCAGGGCAATCACTCACAAAGCTTCAACATTCTCAGAAGATGAGACCTGAGCCTGGAGAAGTCTGACTTGGTGTTGGCCCTTGGTGCAGGTTGTGCCTGAGAGATGTCTGAGTGGGAGACATGCTGGACACAGCTGCTGTGTTTCAGGGGAGCTCCAAGGCTCTGGCTTTAGGGTCACTCTTTTGAGAGGTGGAGATCATTGACTTCCATCAGGTGCTTCTCTGATCTGGAGAACCTTGGATGCTGAATCATCCTGGGATCTTTTGCCACTTGCACACACCCTGAAGGTTTTGACCTCCAGAGTTTTTCTATCACCTCCCTGTTGGCTGTGATCCAAGCACAGATGCACTGAGCTGGCAGGAGGTGACAAACCCCCAAGCCATAGGGAGAGCTTTGCAAGGCTGGGAGAGCCCTGGTCAGGGCTGAGCCATTCCTTGCAGCTCAGTCCTCCCCTCTGAACCCTTGCTTCTCTCTGCCTGGGCTCATATCCTTCTCTTCTCTCCATCAGCCCTGCTCCTCTGTGCTGGGGAGGAGCAAAGTTTACAGATCTGCTCCTTGGAACAGGCCAGAAGGTAAAGAACCCAACTTTGGCACAGCAGCAAGATCCAGGCTCCTGCTGACCCCTGAGCACCTCCCAACCCTCTGCAGACCCTCCTCCCAAACCACACTTCACCACTTGTGGAGCTTTGAGGGTCATTGGCTGTGATGGGAATGTAGGAGTTCACCTGCCTGAGCCCCAGGTGGTCAGGTATCAGTTGCATGGCCAGAGGGGGATGGTTGGGATGGCTACGTCCTGGGGGTGTCACCCCATCAGCACTACAACCAGGGACTCAGCACAGGAGTTAGGGCTCTGATCCCTCCATTGCAAGAAGTCACACACAGTGTCCTTACTTCTCAGTCACTTGGTCCCCAGGATTTGCCCAAGAGCACAGGGGTGACCACTCCTCTCAGCAGCATGGCCTCCCAGAAGGACCTGGACAAGATCTGGGAGTAGAATATTTCCTGGAGAATAATTTGAGGAGCCAATCTCAGCTTGAGGAAAGGAGAAGTGGTTGATGAAGACATGACTGAGGACAGCAAGGATGAAGTACATGAGGATTAGGAGGGGATGACAATAATTATGAGGACAAAGGGGATGATGTGTAAGAAAAGGAGGATGATATGGAATAGGACAAAGAAGAGAAGAGGAGGAATATGAAGAGGAGGAAGATGGCAAACCCATATCAGACCCTCTGTGCCACCCAAGCAGCCACATTAGTGCCCTGAGAGGGGGCAGAGCTTCCTTCCCACCCAGCTTGGAGCTGCTGAAGCCCACTGCCCCCGCCCAGTGCCCAGCCCTCTGTCAGTGGTGACTACGGCAACAGCTTCACCCTCAGCTCCAACCTCAGCCGGCACTGCTGCGTCCACAGCCAGAAGCAGCTGCACCTCTGAGCTGCCTGAGGCAAGAGCTGCACTCAGATGGCCACCCTCAGCCAGCACTGCTGCACCAACACCGGTGCCAGCCCTTCCCATACACAGATGCAGCAAGGGCTTCATCCGCAGCTCCTCCCTCACCTGGCATAGTCACCCCCACGGTGTGACCAGCGTGCCCCAGGGGACACAGCAATACACCGACCCCAGCACTGCCAGGCCAAACCTCACCCCCTGGGGGGACCTTCTCCCAGCTTGAACTGCAATCTTTCTTCTACACCTTCTTTCCTCAGAAGCAAATGTGCCCCTGCCCTTCTCTGCAGCAGCCAGTGCTGAGGAGAGGAATGACAGTGCTGAGTCAGCACAGCTGGCAGCAAGACTGCAGCTGGGTTGGGATTTGGCTCTTTGTTCCTCAACACTTTGGGTTTCCTAGAGGTAAAAGGAAAACCTCATCCCAAGGATAATGCCTAATTAGAATGGAAACCCCAACCCTAATAAAGTATTGTCTTTGGTTGGTTTTCCTTGGACATTTCTTTCCCAAAAGATCACTTTGGGGGCATTTCTTCCAGGGCCAGGGCTGGAGCCATGTGCTCAGTTCAGGGAGGTGTCCTTGAGGGGTCCTGGGAGAGTCTTGAAGGTCAAGTGAGGAAATCAAAACAACTCATGGCCATTGAACAGGATCCTTTAATAACCTGCATGGACACGGAATGGATCACTCCAAAGCTTACACGTGCTTGTCCTGGAGGCACAAGTCTGAACATGCCCAACACACACCCCTTGCACCCCCTCCCCGTGGAGCTGGGGTGCTCAGCACAATACTAGACAGAAGGCAAGGTGCTGGTAAATCTGCAAAGCTGGACAGGCCCAGGCTTGTCTAGGCAGGTCCTGTGGTCAAGGGAAACAAAGTGCACAGTTTGCAGCTGTGCCTGGCCAGCTGCCACGCTTATGGACTCCCTGTGCAGCTTCCCATGCTTGGGCAAACTTTATTCTCTAGGTTGAACTCTCTTGTTCCTCTCTGTCTCTCTTCTCTTCTGCATTGGCCATTATTGTCTTCAGCACCTTATTAATCCAAGCGGAGGGTAAACAACTCTCCCTTGTTCTACCAAGAAGCCCTGGGGTTCCCCAAAGCCTATTTTGTCCACATGAACCAGAACACGCTGTAGCTGCAGCTGGTGAATGCTGCTGGACTCAAGAGCACCCTCTGCATGCCTGCTGCCTGAGTCTGCAGCCAGAAAGTTGCTTTGCTCCACCTGTGACACCTGAGGTGCTGGTGCAAGCTGCTGGAGTTGTGGTGAACCCGCTCATCCCACCCTGAGCACTGCAGAACTGTCAACTGCTTGCCTGGCCGCAAGCTGCCCTGCGAGCCCATGAGCCACAAGCCGCTCCCTCAGCCCCAACAATTCCTCTCCAGGGGGAGACTGCTTCTCCCCTCCACACACACACTCTGCACAGCTCCTTTTCTGAACACCATATTTCTTGCTTTGTTTCACTTGTGCAGGCTGCACTCTGTGCTTTGGAGCATAATTGCAGTGTCCAAAAAGGTCCCAGGTGGCAGTGCCCTGAGCACACAGGCTGATTCCTGTCCAGTCTCTTTGTACAGCTCTGTGCCAGCCGCCTCTGTAGCAGCCAGAGATTCCCCTTGCAGGTGAACTGCCCTTGAGGCATTAGCTCTTTCTTAAGCTGAATCAATGTTTAAAAGATTCTAGCTTGATTCAACTGTTAAAGTTGTATTGAATGTGCATGTTGTGAAATACATTAACCACAACCAAACAGCTGTACCTGTGTGGGTGGTATCACAGTATCACATTAGAGGTTGGAAGGGACCTCAAGAGACCATCAGGTCTGACCCCCCTGCCAAAGCAGGATCACTTAGGGTAGTCCACACAGGAGTGTACCCAGGTGGCTTTTGAAAGTCTCCAGAGAAGGAAACTCCACAAGCTCTCTGGGCAGCCTGTTCTAGTGCTCTGTCACCTGCACTGCAGAGAAGTTGCTCCTCATGTTGAGGTGAAAACTTCTAGGTTCAAGCTTGAACCTGTTGCTTCTTACCTTAAATTGGCCCCCTCCACTTGACACCCACCCCTCAGATATTTATACAGTGATGAGATTTGATATTAATACATTGATTTAAATTATTTTTATATTATTAAAGAATTTATATATTTGTATTAATAATTTGAATAAATATTAACATTTATTACAGTGCTGAACAAGGTTAACCATATGCCTCATATAGTATTAGTAATACTGATGCATTAGAATATAAAATCTTCTTTGAAGAGCTAAAATCCTTCCACTCCTTGCTCTTTGCTGCCATCTGCTGTCCTTGTGTCAACATTGTAGTCACTGTGTCATCGCTTTGTATTTTTCCTGTTGGACTTCTGCCAATCCCACAGGACTGTTCTCATCTTGTTACTGAGGCCCAGGTTGTGAGACCCCATCCTGTTTTCCAGACTCAGCCTTACCTCTCTCTTTGATGTCTGGGGCTGTGGTCTGCTGCCTTATGTCCCTTCACTCTACCAAGCTCAGTGGTTCCTTTATTGATGGCTGAAGGCTACTCTAATGAGTGGGAAAGTTTCTAAGGGTTAGTGAGGAGTTAATGTCTCCTTCCTTCAGCTGTCCTGCTGAGAGTGCTGGGCAGGGCTCAGGTGAGGGCCAGCTCTGAGGGGCAGGGTTGTGTTGGGGTCTAGGTTGAGGCTGGGGTTAAGGTCCAAGGACCAATGCTTAACAAAGGGTAAAGGCTGGGGCCAAGATGAGCAATGGGGGCAGAGTCAGGTGAGGGGTGTGTTTGGGAGGGGATGAGCTGTATGAGGTGAGGTGCAGGAGGGGTTCAGCTCCACTGTGTTAGAGCAGGGGACTGAGTAGAGAGGATGGGAGGGGCCCAGTCTGTATTGTGAGGTGTGGTATTTTCAATGCAGCCCCAGTAAGACTCCCCCACTGCAGGGGGCTGGGCAGGGAGAGAAGGAGACAATTCCCTTCCTATGAGCCCACCAAGAGTGGTTAGACATTCCACCTTCCAAATGTCAAGTCCAGGACAAGAGATTAAATTTCTTGATGTGATGAAGAGGTTATTAATTTATGAATATGAAATATGAGTTATATAAATTTAATTTGTATTAATTATTAATATATCACTAACCAATGAGTCACTATTTTATATCCATAGTCTAGTGCATGACTGTGAAATACATCCCAGAAATGGTTCAGTATTGATAATTTGCACTCAATTAGAATATTTGCAGAATTAATTTCTATTCCTATAACTCAGACTGCAATTCCACTGCTTGTCCACCAGGTGGCGACTCGACAAGACGCTGGCAGCTGCTTAACTCTATACAGAGGTATTACAATACATCAGAGGCTTGGACTAGTAATGTGCTGCTAGGCACAGGTGCTTTGAACTGAACATCAGTGAGTGGGAAGCAGGTGGAAGATTCACTGTGTCCTTTGTTTGTAGCCAGGTTAGGTTCCAGCAGGCTGCTCTCGTCGGGGCTGGCTCCTGGTCTGGTCTGGATGGGAATGGTGGAGACAACCTTCTCCCTGCCATGACAGCTGAGAGGGGATGGAACGTAGGCTAGCCGGTAGGCAGGCTCCCTTAGCAGGACTCAGGTGCCTCCCTCCAGACAGCAGGGAGCAGTCCTGTGGGGTTGCCCAGCAGGGATGATCCCAGACAGGGTTGGCCCTCATGAATGACCTTCAGGACCAGTGAGGATGTACCCCCACAGCAATCACGTTCATTTCTGTCTGTGTGATGTCTCTGTATCATTGGCTGTGATTGGAAATTCTCTGTGCCAATCACTGCTCACCAGGATGTGTCTTTGCTCACATGTTGTATGGTTAGCTACAACCTACACCCACTGGAAAGAATTTCACTGCAACCCAACAGCTCCTCCAGCACCCTGATTCCATCAGCCTGCTACAACACCAGGAGAAGCAGGACAAAAGACTTCTCACAGTCTACAATGGTACTGAAGATCCATTGAGTCCTCAAAAGGGATCAAGAGGGATGAAGAACACTGCTGGTGGGAAGTGCTGTTTGGGTGGTGTCCAGCAGCAGCTGGGACACTGCCCCTGGTGGCACAGCCACTGTGATTTGCCTGCCTGCTCTGCTCTCTGCTTGCTGTTCAGCATTGGTTTGCAGTTAGAGTTAGGAGGATGGCCAAGCAAGTCACACTGCTGCAGACATTTCCCATCATCAGTGTTTCCTGTGTGCTTTGTGTCACTGAATGGCATTGAAGAAGACTTTGGAGGCTAAGGAACCACCAAATGTCCTTCCCATTCTGATTGGATGATGACATTCTCTGTTGAGAGGCACAGAGACAGGAGGCAACCACACAGCCACTCTCTGCGAGTGAAATGGACTCGGTCATGGACCAGGCTGTGCTGGCTCAGTCCCCCTGTCACTGGAAACCTTCTCAAGACCTGATGGGATTCCCCCTCCGCCCTTGCTTAGGCCATGAACTAGCCCAGGGTTAGGCAGGTATGGATCAGGACAGAGAGAAATAGAGCCCTGTGAGGTGTCCTTGGTGTGCTGCACCCTCGCTCTCCCAGCCTTGCACTGCTCTCCCTATGGATTGAGCTTTGTCACCCTCCTGCCAGCTCAGTGCATCTCTGCTTGGATCACAGCCAACAATCGGTGATAGAAAACTCTGAAGTCAAAAACTTCAGGGTCTGTGCAAGTGGCAAAAGATCCCAGATGATTCAGCAACCAAAGTTCTCCAGATCAGAGAAGCACCTGATGGAAGTCAATGATCTCCACCTCTCAAAACAGTGACCCTCAAGCCAGAGCCTTGGAGCTCCCCTGGATCACAGCAGCTGTGTCCAGCATCTCCCCCACTCAGACATCTCTCAGGCACAACCTGCACCAAGAGCCAGCACCAAGTCACTTCTCCAGGATCAGGTCTCATCCTCTGAGATTGTTGAAGCTTTGTGTTTGCCCTGAGCTCCAGCAGAAGAAACTGAACTCCAGGGCACCCTCTGCCAGCCTCCTCTCCACCTCTCTGTCTTTGGACAGACACCTTTTCTGTCACCATGTTGGGGCTCTATTTTCCACTGGAGGCAGCCAGCTCTGTCCCTGTGTCCTGTGTGCTTGGTGCTTCTCTCCAGGCACAGCCATGGGACCCAACGGCATACACCCACGGGTGCTGCGAGAACTGGCAGATGAGGTTGCTAAGCCCCTCTCTATTCCATTCCAAAGCCATGGCAGCCTGGGGCAGTCCCCACAGACTGGAAAAGGGCAAACATTGCTCCCATTTTCAAAAAGGTAAGAAGGAGGAACCAGGAAACTCCAGGCCAGTCAGTCTCACCTCTGTGCCCGGAAAGATCATGGAGCAGATCCTCCTGGAAGCACTACTGACTCAGAAGAGTGGTGAAGAGGTGATTGGGAGCAGTCAGCATGGCTTTGCCAAGGGCAAATCCTGCCTGACAAACCTGGTGGCCTTCTATGAACAAGTGACAGCATTAATAGATGAGGGGCGAGCAACTGATGTCGTTTACCTGGAGCTGAGCAAAGCCTTTGACACTGTCCCACACCACATCCTGGTCTCCAAGCTGGTGACACACGGGTTTGATGGGTGACCACTAGATGGATAAGGAACTTGATGGCCGCACCCAAGAGTGGCTGTCAGTGGGTCCATGTCCCAGTGGAGGCCAGGGACAAGCGGAGTCCCTCAGGGATCAGTCTGGGACAGGCTTGTTCAACATCTTTGTGGGTGCCATGGACAGTGGCATTGAGTGCACCTCAGCAAGTTTGCTGATGACACCAAGCTGTGTGGTGCAGCAGAAGCTGGAGGGAAGGATCCATCCAGAGGGACCTGGACAGGCTGGAGAGGTGGGTACAAGCCAACCTCATGAGCTTCAGCAAGACCAAGGGCAGGGTCCTGCATCTGGTCGGGCAATCCCAGGCACAAATCCAGCTGGGCAATGACTGGCTGGGGAGCAGCCCAGAGGAGAGAGACTTGGGGTGCTGGGGGAGGAGAAGCTCAACAGAGCTCTCAGTGTGCACTTGCAGCCCGGAAAGCCAATCAGAGCCTGGGCTGCATCAGGAGAAGTGGTGCCAGCAGGGCAAGGGAGGGGATTCTCCCCCTCTACTCAGCTCTGGTGAGACCCCACCTGGAGTACTGCCTCCAGTTCTGGAGCCCCTATTACAAGAGGGATCTGGAGGTGCTGGAAGGTGTCCAGAGAAGGCCACGAGGATGAGCAGAGGGCTGGAGCACCTCTCCTGTGAGGACAGACTGAAGGAGTTGGGGCTGTTCAGTCTGGAGAAGGAAGGCTCCGAGGTGACCTCATTGTGGCCTTCCAGTATCTGAAGGGGCCTACAAGAAGGCAGGGGAGGGACTTTTCAGGCTATCAGGGAGTGATAGGACTGGGGGAATGGAATGAAGCTGGAGGTGGGGAGATTCAGGCTGGACATGAGGAGGAAGTTCTTCACCGTGAGGGTGGTGAAGGCCTGGAATGGGTTATCCAGGGAGGTGGTTGAGGCCCCTCCCTTGAGGTGTTTAAGCCCAGGCTGGACGAGGCTCTGTCCAGCCTGATCTAGTGTGGGGTGTCCCTGCCCATGGCAGGGGGGTTGGAACTAGATGATCTTGTGGTCCCTTCCAACCCTAACTGAAACTATGAAACTATGAAACTATGAAGAAATATTGAAGTTTTACAAAAGAAAAGGCCTGAATTCTTTTGAGTTCACTTTCTGACGCCATACTCTTCATCCATCAGAAATGCTCATTTGGGACATTTCAAGGAATCGTTTGAGCCCAAGTTCAGTAACAATGATTGCTGTGTCCTAACTCTTGTTTTTGTGTTCCTTAAATCTGTTATGTCATTTAGAAGCTCCTAATCGTTTGATTCAGGTAAACACCTCAGTGCTGCTTGCCATAGCAGGCATTGTTATCCCTGCTCCCTGTGCCCCACAGTGGGCTCATTCTGAGACTTAGTCACCAGGCTGAACTTGTGCACTTCTCTTCAGAGTCATAGAATGTCTTAGGTTGAAGGGACCTTAGAGATTGTAAGGGACTAAACCTTGTCTCTCTTGATGTGACTCAACAAGATGAAATCACCTTTGCTGCTTGCCCCGGCAACAGCTGATGTGTATTGGGCAGAGGCCACGCTAAGGACTCTCGGAATGTGCACAGCCAGGATCGTCTCTCTACACCCATCAGCTACCCCGGGAAGGGAGGATGGTTGCAAGACAGTGGATTCACATACCTAAAAACCTGTACAAAAGACCTGAGCAACTACTGGCTCAAGAGAAGGACAAGACCTGGGCAATGCCTGCTCTGAAGAAAAACGAAGAGGAAGAGGACAAAGACATCAGCATGCAGCCTGGGGGCAGAGCAGAGGAAGCCTCTCTCCATGTCCTAAGTTCCACCTGCTGCAACTCATGGAGCTGAAGAGACTTGGACTTGGACTTTGGAATTTCTCCCGCCCCTCCTCGTGAGGACAGCACAGACAACAAGGCAGCAGCCTTCCTCCACAGACCCAAACTGTCTGGGGGGTGGCAATATGATTCCTTTCTTCTCCTCTCTCCCTCTTCTCTCTCTCTATTTCTCTCTCTCCCCTTCTGATCCATCCACTTTATTCTGTTAATAAATAGCCCTCAGGGGCTGTTGATATTTGGCCTCGTTTGTGCTCTGATTTCATAACACAGAATACTCAGAAGAACTGATTCTCTTTCCCTCTCTGGACAAGACACGATATATAGGCCAACCTGCCCACCATGGGCAGGGAAGCCTCTTGACTAGGCTCAGCTGCTCAGGCCTCATCCAACCTGGCTTTGAACACACCCCGGATGAGGCAGCTATGTTGCATTAGAAGTTTCACTACAGCCTGCTTAGAAGTCAGTCTTAGGGCTGTGTTTCCTCACGTGTAAATGGAGGAAAATTGAGCTCCCATGCTACTTAAGGCAGAGCATCCAGGTCTGGGCTAGAGCCTCTTTCTATGTATAGTACCTACTATGTCAGGATATGACCTCAGCCAAAGCTTTAAGTCTAGTGCAATGCCAGTAAAAGGATAAAAATTGATTACAGTGTAAAAGCCTCAGGATACACAGGCAAGTAACTCAGCTTTTTTGAATGTCAGAATGAGTTTGCCTGTGCAACAAGTGCAGCCTGCAGCACGTGAGCTTCACTTGTGAGCAGCCCTGCGAGGCTGTGGCTGGAGCCTGCCTTTTGCAGATGAAATCTTGGCAGAACAGATTTGGTAAAATCCTCAGAGCTGAGCAACCTTCAGCAATAGTGTGAAGTCATAGAGTGCGGGGAGTGAGTGAAGTAGTTACCAACCAGAGCTACTCCCCAGTCTCCTGCTGGTTTACAGTAGATGGCTGTCTCATAGCCTGCTCTTAAGAGACCTTTCCCTTCCTTTCCCTGTCCCATCCCTGTCCCTTTCCTGCGTTTTATAAGCACACAGTGGGCCTGCTGATAGAGCATGATAGAGCTGCCTCTTCCTGAGGCTCTCCACAGTTATCTCCCACTTCTGGCAAGAGCTTTCTGAAGAGAAAGAGACAGCTTCTATGCAGTATTGTAGCCAGAGAGATTTCCTCATGGATCCCGAGCCTGCTTGCCAGGAGCCTGCGTGCACGGCAGGCAGCATGAGGCACGGCAGAGGGACCAGCGAGGCAGCCGGGGGCCGCAGTCGCCACACCCAGGAAGTGAGTGCCCGGTAGCACACGTGGCTGGCTGCTCTGAAACTCTAAGCCTTCAGGTGCTAATTGGCTCTGCAACT
>JAAWVA010000377.1:0-23066 GCA_015227895.2 Colaptes auratus | reverse complement strand
AGGAGGAGAACCACCTCCCTTGACCTGCTGGCCATGCTTCCCTTGATGCTGCCCAGGATGCGATTGGCTTTCTGGGCTGCCTGTTCCTGTAGCACTGCCCATCTCTCATTCTGCTCGATGTTGCTCTAAATCAAGTAAATATACTTAAAAAGCAAAACAGAAAATCCAACCAACAGCAACACAAAAAAGACTGATGAGGAGCTGTGTCCCCCAGAAGATGCAAATGTAGCTGCATTTTGAACAAGAGGGCAACAAACAGCTGTTTTGGAGGCTGCAGAAGGTGACATTTGGGCTGGTTTGGTGTTTATGCCGCATTAAATGCCACGGAACTTGGTGGTTCAGTGTGGGGAGCTGCAGAGTACTTTGATTTAGTGCTGAGCATTTTCCACTCTCATTGACATCTCTGGAGGAAGCTGAGGGAGCTCCGTGCGTTGGAAGGTGGCTGCGAGCTCTGACATTTGAATCATATTAGTAAAATAGTTTCCCTTGGTAGGATATGCATTTCCTTCCCCTCCCCCTTCCCTCCCCCCCCCCCCCCAAGTTTCAAATAATACTAACTCCTTAAAGTAGGAACAAACATTTTACTTATGGCTAGAATGCATTTATTGGTAATTTTCACATAAATCAACTTATATGAAAATGTATTCATAATCCAAGCCTCCTCTATAGTGATAAAATGTTTCTGCCTCTGTGGTAGAAAATAGCTTATTATGCAAACAGCATTGCTGGTGTTACATTATGCATGGGAGTCACCTGGAGAACATCACAAAAGCTGCAACCACCAGGAAAGGGAAAGGAGGGGGGGGAAAAAAAAACTAAAAAGAGGGGAGAAAATCGGGTGTTCCATTGACTGCACCACTTGCCTGTTATAATTAGCTGTAAATGAGCTGATAGCTGTACTTTGAAATGTATTTCCTATATGCCTTGGATTAACACTTGCACAAATAAGAAAAGCAGAGCAGAAATGGAAGAAGCTGAAACCCACCAAGGAGTGGCCTTGCAAAATGTCACCCCAATTAAGAAGTGAAAGCCAGCTGCCATTTTAAAGATGGGTTAGTGGTGTTGACTTCGAGAATACCTTGGTTATATTTATACCCTGCTTGATTTAATCCAGGATGCTGCAAGCTCCCCCTGGACTGTCATGATTATGAATGACATTGTTGAGAAGTTTGATTAAATAAGATCTGCTCAGGCTAAAACCCATATTGCCTCAGATTGGAGGGGGGAAAAAATCCAAACCAAAAAGCTAATGAAGAAAAGAATGAGTCCCAGCACGATCATCCAAGGCTAGCATCTCACGTGGCCTTTCTTACTGAGGGAGAAGAGGGTGGTTTTAAAGCAAAGGGGAGGATCACTGCACTAAAGGCAAGTCCTCTGGAGACAGTGAATTCTTGTCCTTGTTCTTGTGGCACATCGATTTGGGAAATCCTGAGGAGACATCAGATATCAGAGCAGCTATTGCCTGGAGGGAGTTTACAGCTGGGGTTGTTCAAAATGAGGTCTCTGTGGATCCATATTCATGTAATTCTGAGTCTTTCCAAACCACTCACTTTTGGGAATGGATATGACTCCTTACACCAGCTCTTAGCCACACTACTTATGCCTACATTGTTTTTCACAGACTCATAGAATCAATAAGGTTGGGAAAGACCTCAAAGATCATCAAGTCCAACCTGTCACCCAACATCTCATGATTACTAAACCGTGGCTTCAAGTGCCACATCCAATCCCTTTTGGAACACTCTCAGGGACAGTGACTCCACCACCTCCCTGGGCAGCACATTCCAACCAATCTCTCTTTCTGTGAAGAACTTTCTCCTCACCTCGTCCAACCCCCACCTGTCTACAACCTCCCTTCAGGTAGTTGTAGAGATGTTCAAGATGTTCAATACCAGGCTGGATGGGGCCTTGAGTAATCTGGTGTAGTGGATGGTTTCCCTGTGCATGGCAAGGGGGTTGGAACTAGATGATCCTTAAGGTCCCTTCCAACCCAAACCATTCTATGAATTTCTCTCTCTCTCCCTATCTATCTATCTATCTATCTATCTATCTATCTATCTACCTATCCATCCATCCATCCGTCTATCTATTTATCTATCTATCTATCTATCTATCTATCTATCTACCTATCCATCCATCCATACGTCTATCTATTTATCTATCTATCTATCTATCTATCTATCTTATCTATCTATCCATCCATCCATCTATCTATCCATCCATCCATCAGTCTATCTATTTATCTATCTATCTATCTATCTATCTATCTATCTATCTATCTATCCATCCATCCATCTATCTATCCATCCATCCATCAGTGTATCTATTTATCTATCTATCTATCTATCTATCTATCTATCTATCTATCTATCCATCCATCCATCCATCTATCCATCTATCTATCCATCCATCCATCAGTCTGTCTATCTCTCTCTCTCTCTCTCTCTCTCTCTATCTATCTATCTATCCATCCATCCATCCATCTATTTATCCATCCATCCATCCATCTATCCATCTATCTATCCAATCCATCAGTCTATCATATCTATCTATCTATCTATCTATCTATCTATCCATCCATCCATCTATCCATCTATCTATCCATCCATCCATCAGTCTATCTATCTATCTATCTATCCATCCATCCATCCATCCATCCATCCATCCATCCATCCATCTATCTCTAGACAACCAAGACTCAAAATAAAGGAAACACAATCTGTGATTCATTTAAGGCCAACCAGCCAATTCCAGGGTCCAAAGTCTTTAGTAAGAGACAAGACGATGGCAGGAATCTGAGGCAAAACACTCTCAGGAGTGACTGTTTGAAAAGTCAGAATTAATCTGTGGCAAAGGAAATAACATTTGTGAAAGGCAGGAACTGAAACTGTGGTGATTTTTTTCCTTCTGGTGACTCCATGAGGTGACACTGTGGCTGGCCAGGGCAACCCAGAATTATTACATGGGAAGAGAGGGGCAGAAAGTCATGGGCAACAAAAACAGCCCAGGGGGGTGAACTGAAAAGCAATGTAAGCAAAGCTAATGGCTGATGTTTGGGAAGGTGTGCAAAGTTGAAATGGAGGAGGTTACTCTGCAAGAGTGCATATGCCCCAGCAGTGTGCCCAGTATGGACAAAGAAGATGACACCAGCACCACTAGCTCAGAGGGATTCCTTCTCTGAACAATGAACACTCCTTGCAGAAGAAGAGTGGAATATTAGCTCGAAATCAGATGGAACATTTATGAATTTTAAGTTAGACATAGGTAGACAAGCTGCTGTGAGGCCAGAAACACAGATATTATCATGGAGATAGCAGCTACAGGCAGTAGGAAATGAGTTGGAAATGTTGGGGCTTACAGTGGGAGGCTTATCAGAGGAGTGTGTGAACCCAATGTATAAGCAAATACTAAATTAAGAAGGGGGGGGAAAAGGGTTTGCAGATGTGCCAGTGGTGAGGAGGGATCTATTTTTGACTTTAAAACATATAATAAAAAACTCTACCCAAATAGAAATGGGTAGATTCAGATTGGATGTTAGGAAGAAGTTCTTCCCCATGAGGGTGGTGAGACACTGGCACAGGTTGCCCAGAGAGGTGGTGGAAGCCTCTTCCCTGGAGGTTATTAAGACCAGGCTGGATGCGGCTCTGAGCAACATGATGTAGTGTGAGGTGTTCCTGGCCATGGCAGTGGGGTTGGAACTAGATGATCCTCAAGGTCCCTTCCAACCCTCTATGATTCCATGAAATGTACAGTTATTAAAATGAAAATAAAAGAAGACTAAATCTATTTGAGAAGAGTTTGAGGGAATCTTGCAAAGGGTAGGGAAGTAGGAAAAAAACCCTACAACAACCCAGACAAAATCTGAATGAACCTTTTTATCCCCTATCTAATGCCTCCAAGATGGAATTTTCCCTCATCCTAAACCAGAGGGCAAGCACTCAGCTAATGAACTCATTGCCACTGAGTCACAGACTAATGGAGAATCCCACCAGATGAATCCAGTGGATAAAACTTCTGGGCATTGCAGGTGAAAGGAGAACCTGTGGTTACTTATTAGAATAGAATAGAATAGAATGGAATAGAATAGAATAGAATACCAAGTTAGAAGAGACCTTCAAGATCATCACGTCCAAACCTTCATCCAACACCATCTAATTAACTAAACCATGGCACCAAGCACCCCATCCAGTCTCCTCCTAAACACCCCCAGTGATGGTGACTCCACCACCTCCCTGGGCAGCACATTCCAAACCCTGATCACTCTTCCTGGGAAAAAAAAGTTTTCTAATGTCCAGCCTAAACCTACCCAAACATAGCTTGAGACCATTCCCTCTTGTTCTACCACTGATTACCCGTGAGAAGAGACCAGCATCAGCCTTTCCACAGAATCCTTCCAGGTAGTTCTGGAGAACAATGAGCTC
Organism: Colaptes auratus; assembly: GCA_015227895.2. Classification (NCBI taxonomy): domain Eukaryota; kingdom Metazoa; phylum Chordata; class Aves; order Piciformes; family Picidae; genus Colaptes; species Colaptes auratus. Next base: position 18,645 of record JAAWVA010000377.1, on the reverse strand, counting down.
TCCCCTTAGCCTCCTATTCTCCAAACTAAACATCCCCAGCTGATAGAATCATAGAATTAACCAGGTTGGAAAAGACCTCAGAGATCATCAAGTCCAACCTATCACCCAATACCTCATGACTAACTAAGCCATGGTACCAAGTGCCACGTCCAATCCCCTCTTGAACACATCCAGGGATGGTGACTCCACCACCTCCCTGGGCAGCACATTCCAATGACCAATCTCTCTTTCTGGGAAGGACTTCTGGGAAGAATTTCTTCCTAACACCCAGCCTAAACTTTCCCTAGCACAGCTTGAGACTGTGTCCTCTTGATCTGGTGCTGGTTGCCTGGGAGAAGAGACCAACCCCCACCTGGCTACAACCTCCCTTCAGGTAGTTGTAGAGAGCAATAAGGTCTCCCCTGAGCCTCCTCCTCTCCAGGCTAAACAACCCCAGCTCCCTCAGCATCTCCTCATAGGGCTTGTGCTTGAGACCGCTCCTCAGCTTCGTTGCCCTTCTCTGGACTCATTCAAGAGTCTCAATGTCCTTCTTAAATTGAGGAGCCCAGCACTGGACACAGGACTCAAGGTGTGGTCTGATCAGTGCTGAGTACAGGGGCAGAATGGCTCCCCTCCTCCTGCTGGCCTGATGGTGGGTGGGAGTCAGAAAGGAGCAGGAATTAATGTGTAGGGGTGGAGAAAGGTGCAGAGAATCCTGTGGGACTGTGAGGTAGGGTGTCCTTCTAGGTGGCTAGACAAGAGAGAACAGTGCTGCTTCGAAACCAAGGCTGAGCTGACAGCTTGCTATAGTCAGACTGCAGAGTGGGATTATTATGGCTTTGGATAAGAGCTATTAACTATTGTTGAGGTGATTGATCACTTTTATCATTTTGTTATGGAAGGAGTTTCACAATCAGAGTTAATCATGGGGCATTGCAGCGCCTCTGTCTGCTTAAATCCAGAGACAGATTGTGAGATGATTACAAAAATTGCAAGACTGTCATTTCCATATTGAACATGGACTGGGGAAAAAAAAATATCATAACAGCTTCTGTATTGCTGAGACACCCCATGTAGGGAAAACATTTGTGCAGTTTGCTTGCAGCCTCTGGAGAGGGAAACAAACAAGTTTGCTCCCTGTTCTCTTTAGCTTTTCCAGCACACAAAGTTTCTCCAGTTTTAAGACTGTGCTGCTGTACATCTCCTGGAGCATGTATGTGTCAGAGTTCACTGGTACTGACTTCTGTATACTCTATTGTAAAAATAGAATAGAATTAACCAGGTTGGAAAAGACCTCAGAGATCATCAAGCCCAACTTATCACCCAACACCAACTAATCAACTAAACCATGGCACCAAGTGCCTCATCCAGTCCCCTCTTAAACACCTCCAGTGATGGTGACTCCACCACCTCCCTGGGCAGCACATTCCAATGACCAACCTCTCTTTCTGGGAAGAACTTCTTCCTAACATCCAGCCTAAACCTCCCCTGGCACAGCTTGAGACTGTGTTCTCTTGTTCTGTTGGTGGTTGCCTGGGAGAAGAGATCAACCTCCTCCTGGCTACAACCTCCCTTCAAGTAGTTGTAGACAGCAACAAGGTCTCCTCTGAGCCTCCCTTCTCCAGGCTAATCAACCCCAGCTCCCTCAGCCTCTCCTCTTAGGGCTTGTGCTCCAACCCCCTCACCAGCTCTGTTGCCCTTGCTGCTGCCTGCAAGATTTGCTGAGGTGCTGTTACCTTTTGAAGGGGGAACTTTAGCCAAGTCCCTGACTGCCAAGACTGAAAGTAAAATAAATTGCCATTGGGTGCAAATGGAAAAATAATGATAAGGTCTATAGAATTCATTGGGTTGCTAATGGGAATATAGAGCAGAGGCATAAACAGTTCCAGCTCTCTTTTCTTCTGTCACTTCTGCTTGCAAATTTCCTCTCTCTCTCCCTCCCTCCCCCTCTCTCTCTTTCTCTCTTCCTCTCTCTTTCTCTCTTGCTCCCTCTCTCTCTCTCTCCTTCTCCCCCCTGTGGCCTCACCAGGGGTGTTTTGACTACTGTGTGATGTAATGGGGAGGAGGGAGGGAATGGGAGAAGAGGTGAATGGGTCCCCTGGATCTGTCCTGGGGGATGTGAGGAGTTTCTGTCTTGTTTATATTTATATTTATATTTATATTTATATTTATATTTATATTTATATTTATATTTATATTTATATTCATATTTATATTCAGATTTATATTTATATTTACATTTATACTTACATTTACATTTATACTTACATTTACATTTATATTTATATATAATATATAACTTATATAAATATATAAGAATATTAAAAAGTATTTATAGGCCACATTTAAAGACATTATTTATTTATATACATAAAGTTTTATGTTTACATGATATAGAAAACTATCTCCACAGCTGGATTGAACTGACTCTCCACTCCCTGTAAAACCATCTCCTCCCAAGGCAGGTGTGTTTAGTCATATACAACATCTCCAAATTCATCTCATCTATTCTGCCCATTGGTATAATATCCATGCATAGGACTCCTTTTGCATCACTGATGCAGGTGGGGTATGACCAATGGGTTAAATTCTGGGCGCTTGTCATCCATGTCCAAGGAGAACAAAGAATCCACCTCAGAGTCTTTTGGGCACTTCCTGTACACGGACTTGCCAAAGAGAAGCATTCAGCTGTCCCCAGAGCAGCAAGACACTAAGAACATAAATTTCCATCTTAATCTCTCACAGAGTGTTTGGTAAAATCTTTCATGAAGGTCTCCTCTGGGAAGCTGAAGGCTAGATTTGATAGCAGAACAAAAAACTGTATTAATGAAAAATTATGCAGGTTCTGAGAAAACCAGCTGGACCTCATGAGGAGAGGCTGAGAGATCTGGGGCTTTTTAGTCTGGAGAAGAGAAGACTGAGAGGGGATTTTATCAATACCTGAGGGCTGGGGGTCAAGAGGGAGAGGACAGGCTCTGCTCACTTGCTCCCTGGGATAGGACAAGGGGCGATGGGTAGAAACTGCAGCACAGGAGGTTCCACCTCAACATGAGGAGGAACTTCTTCACTGTGAGGGTCACAGAGCACTGGAAGAGGCTCCCCAGAGAGGTTGTGGAGTCTTCTCATCTGGGGACTTTCAAGACCCATCTGGATGCATTCCTGTGTAACCTGTGCTAGATTCTATCACAGTATCACAGTATCACAGTATCACAGTATTGCTAAGGTTGGAAGAGACCTCGAAGATCATCGAGTCCAACCTGTCACCACAGACACCATGACTAGACCATGGCACCAAGTGCCACGTCCAATCCCCTCTTGAACACCTCCAGGGAGGGTGACTCCACCACCTCCCCGAGCAGCACATTCCAATGATGAATTACTCTCTTGGTGAAGACCTTTCTCCTCACCTCCAGCCTAAACTTCCCCTGGCACAGCTTGAGACTGTGTCCCCTTGTTCTGGTGCTGGTTGCTAGAGAGAAGAGGCCAACCTCTTCCTGGCTACAACCACCCTTCAGGTGGTCCTGCTCTGGCAGGGGGGTTGGACTCAAAGATCTTCAGAGGTCCCTTCCAACCTCTAACATCCTGTGGTTATGCTGTGATTCTACCACTAAGTAGTATATTAGTGTTCATAATATTATAACAAGGAAAACCAGCATGGTCTCACCAGGGCAATCTCCTGAAATGTTATTTCTCTGCAGTGATTGACTACTGCAGGCAAAGAGGTATCTCCTACCACAGCTCACCTGTGTCAGAGACCTCAAGCTGAGAAATCTTTCCCTGTCACTACCTTGCTTGTTTAAAGTTTGCTACCTCAGGCAGATCCTTCCTTACATCTTCTCTGGGAATTTTTCCACTTGGGCTAGAAATGTGAACTCTTTTGGCAACTAAAGGTCAGTAGTTGTAGAATCTGGTTTTGTGCATAACAGGCACAGCTCTGCTTTGAAATCTTCGCCTTTGCAATCCACGTGGGAGCATCAGTAAAGTTGTAAGCTTAGGGGAGTCTTCCGGGATTGGTTTACAGGGCAGGTAGCAATAGGACAAGGGGGGGTGATTTTAAACTACAGAAGGGTAGATTTAGAGTGGACATTAGGAAGAAGTTCTTTACTCTAAGGGTGGTGGAACACTGGAACAGATTTCCCAGCAAGGTGCTGGAGGCCCCACCCCTGGAGACAGTCAAGGCCAGCCTTGGCGATCTGAGCAACCTGATCAGAGAATCATAGAATTGTTAGGGTTGCAAGGGACCTCAAGGATCATCCAGTTCCAACCCCCCTGCCATGGGCAGGAACACCACACACCAGATCAGGTTGCTCACAGCCACATCCAGCCTGGCCTTTAAAACCTCCAGGGATGAGGCTTCCACCACCTCCCTGGGCAACCTGTGCCAGTGTCTCACCACCCTCTTGGGGAAGAACTTCCTAACATCCAATCTGAATCTGACCATTTCTAGTTTTGTTCCATTCCCCCCAGTCCTATCACTCCCTGACACCCTCAAAAGTCTCTCCCCAGCTTTCTTGTAGCCCCCTTCAGATACTGGAAGACCACAATTAGGTCTCCTTGGAGCCTTCTCTTCTCCAGACTGAACAGCCCCCAGCTCCCTCAGCCTGTCCTCATAGGAGAGGTGCTACAGTCCTCTGCTTATCCTCGTGGCCCTTCTCTGGACATGTTCCAGCATCGCCAGATCCTTCCTGTAATAGAGGCTCCAGAACTGGATGCAGTACTCTGAGTGGGGTCTCACCAGAGTGGAGCAGAGGGGGAGAATCACCTCCCTCTACTTGCTGCCCATGCTTCTCTTGATGCTGCCCAGGATGTGATTTGCTTTCTGGGCTGCAAGTGCTCACTGCTGGCTCCTGTTGAGCTTCTCATCCACCAGCACCCCCAAGTCCTTTTCTTCAGGGCTGCTCTCAAGCCAGTCCCTGCCCAGCCTACATTGGTGCTTGGGATTGCCCCGACCCAGATGCAGGACCTTGCACTTGGTCTTGTTGAACCTCATGAGGTTGTCATAGGCTCACCTCTCCAGCCTGTCAAGGTCCCTCTGGATGGCATCCCTTCCCTCCAGCCTGTCTGCTGCACCACACAGCTTGGTGTCACCAGCAAACTTGCTGAGGGTGCACTCGATGCCACCGATCTAGCTGCGGATGTGTCTGCCTACTGCAGGGCGATTGGACTAGATGACTTTTAAAGGTCTCTTCCAACCCAACGCATTGTGTGATTCTGTGGCAGATTTCAGCGCAAGTCCATGTACAGGGAGTGCCCAAAAGACACTGAGATGTGTTCTTTGTTGTCCTTTGACATGGATGACTGGTGCCTAGAATTTAACCCATCAATTCACGGGTCATACCCCACCTGCATCACTGATGCAAAAGGAGTCCTATGCATGGATATTATACCAATGGGCAGAATGGCACATACATCAGATGAATTTGGAGATGTTTTATATGTGTAAGCACACCTGCCTTGGGAGGAGATGATTTCACAGAATCACCAAGGTTGGAAGAGACCTCAAAGATCATCGAGTCCAACCTGTCACCACAGACCTCGTGACTAAACCATGGCACCAAGTGCCACGTCCAGTCCCCTCTTGAACACCTCCAGGGACGGTGACTCCACCACCTCCCCGGGCAGCACATTCCATAGTTTCATAGTTTCATAGTTTCAGTCAGGGTTGGAAGGGACCACAAGGATCATCTAGTTCCAACCCCCCTGCCATGGGCAGGGTCACTTCTACACTAGATCAGGCAATGGTGAATGACTCTCTCAGTGAAGAATTCCTCCTCACCTCCAGCCTAATCTTCCCCTGGCACAGCTTGTGACTGTGTCCTCTTGTTCTGGTGCTGGTTGCCTGGGAGAAGAGACCAACCCCCTCCTGGCTACAACCTCCCTTCAGGTAGTTGTAGACAGCAATAAGGTCTCCCCTGAGCATCCGCCTGTCCAGGCTAAGCAACCCCAGCTCCCTCAGCCTCTCCTCGTAGGGCTTGTGTTCGAGGCCTCTCCCCAGCCTCATTGCCCTTCTCTGGACACGTTCAAGTGTCTCAATGTCCTTCCTAAACTGAGAGGCTGAGAGGCCCAGAACTGGACACAGTACTCAAGGTGGACAGGGAATGGAGAGTCAGTGCCAGCTGCTGTGCCTGGGTTTCAGCCAGCTTTCTGAGCAGAGGAGCAAACTAACTCTAAAGTCTTTGAACGTGCACGCTAGCTAGATTAGATTTGTACTGATAGCTTTTGTTTCCATTCCTTTCTGTCTTGCCTAGTTTAATATGCATGGCTATATATGGAGAAAATGTGTCTCTGGGCTGGCATAGCACAGATAACCTTGAAGAGTATAAATGAATGTACGTATTGATGGAGCAATTTGTGTTTTTATTGATTTCTTGCTGTGTCTCTCTGAATTCTTAGTATGTAGAATAGGCTGTAACTATTTTGTTATGAGGAATGCCACAGAATGTGTTTCCCCCCACCAGTCCTTGAGGGACATGGACAATTTATACGTGGGGATACGAAAGAAAGCACAGGGCATACATTGATTATTGCTTTTTAATGCTAGAAGTGGGCTTTAGGGCTCCAGCTCAGGGTACAAGATTTGAGATTAAAAAAAGAAGAAGAAGAAGAAGAAAAAAAAAAGGGTGGTGTGTTTTCTGTGCAGGAAGGCAGAGCCACCGAGGTGAAATGCCAAGAGTTTGGGCATAACATGAGGAGAAATTTGAAGGTGAAAGCGTGGTGAGACACTGGAACAGGTGGCCCCCTCCCTGGAAGTGTTCAAGGCCATATTGGATGAGCACTTGAGCAGCTTGGTCTAGTGGGAGGTGTCCCTGCCCATGGCAGGGGGGTTGGAACTGGATGATCTTGATGGTCCCTTTCAACCCAAAGCGTTCTACAAACCGATGAATCTTCTCACATCTTGCAGCAGGCAGGGCTGATCACCTCAGCTGAGCTGACACCCACCGACATCTTCCTTAATGTTTCTCTGTGTGGGGTGCAGAAGCCAACCTGCCTCGGGGCCAACTCCCTCCTGAAGCTCTGAAACCAGGTATTCCTTGGCCAAGCCACTTCTTGACAACATGTTGCCTGAAATCCAAATGTATTCGCCTTGAAGACACTATTTATTCTTTGAAGAGAGAAGAGTGCTGAGGGGCTAAGCTCTTTTCAGTGGCATGCAATAACAAGACAAGGAACAACAGATTCAAGCTTGAACATAGAAGGTTTCACCTCAACATGAGTGAGGGTGATGGAGCACTGGAACAGGCTGCCCAGAGAGTCTCCTTCTCTGGACACATTCTAAACGTGCCTAGATGCATTCCTGTGTGGCTTATTGCTCTCTATAACTACCTGAAGGGTGGTTATAGCCAGGATGGGGTTTCATAGTTTCATAGTTTCATAGTTTCAGTTAGGGTTGGAAGGGACCAGGATCTGATTGGCTTTCCGAGCTGCAAGTGCACATTGAGAGCTCATGTTGAGCTTCTCGTCCACCACGGTTGGTCTCTTCTCCCAGGCAACCAGCACCAGAACAAGAGGACACAGTCTCAAGCTGTGCCAGGGGAAGTTTAGGCTGGAGGTGAGGAGAAAGGTCTTCACTGAGAGAGTCGTTAGCCATTGGGATGTGCTGCCCAGGGAGGTGGTGGAGTCCCCATCCCTGGAGGTGTTCAAGAGGGGATTGGACGTGGCACTTGGTGCCATGGTTTAGTCACGAGGTCTGTGGTGACAGGTTGGACTCGATGATCTTTAAGGTCTCTTCCAACCTTGGTGATTCTGTGATTCTGTGACTACCCTAAGTGATCCTGCTTTGGCAGGTGGGGTTGGACCCAATGATCTCTGGAGGTCCCTTCTGAACTCTAATGTTCTGTGATACTGTGCTTCTGTGAGCTAGGGACCACAAACCCCCCCAAGCTGACCACAGGCCTGCTGTCCTGAGTGAGAGCCGCGCACAGACTCCTGTCTCTGCGGGGAGACGCAGAACCTCAGACCTTCTCGGGGAGCAAGACAGCCAAAGGTTTGCTTTGGCATGACTGACATTTACAATTTGATTTTTAATTAAAAGTTCCTGAGCTCAACAACTGGAGGATAGAATCAAATTGTTCTAAAGCAAATGTGTTGCAACAGATGTTATAACTTTTGGAAAATGTTTTATTAACTGGAGCAAAATGTTATTGAAAAGCTTCCTGGGAGACATTGCAGCATCGAGTTGTGGAAGGTTTCTAATTGAAACGTTCTCTGACAGAAGATTTTCAGCACCTTCTGCCTTTGTTTTGTGTCTGCTGCTGTAGTATTTTTAATTTCTTTGGGTTTGTTTCTTTTGTGCACTTCAAAGCCAATTAAAAGAAGAAGAAGAGGAGATAATAACGAAGGCAAGAGAAACACTTCCTGGGACTGAGGACATTTAGTCATAATGGACAGGGCAAACCTAGAAAGTGTTTTGAAGGGGTCTGTACCAAAGAGTGATTGCTTTTGTAAGCTCCCTGCCTTCTTTTATAAGATGCTCAGATTCATAGATTCATAGAAGGGTTTAGGTTGGAAAGGACCTTAAAGGTCATCGAGTTCCAATTCCCTGCCATGGGCAGGAATGTCTTCCCCTAGATCTGGGCCCCTCAGTTTAGGAAGGAGGTTGTCTTGCTGGAGCGTGTCCAGAGAAGGGCAACAAAGTTGGTGAGGGGCTTGGAACACAGCCCTATGAGGAAAGGCTGAGGGAGCTGGGGTTGCTTAGCCTGGAGAAGAGGAGACTCAGGGGTGACCTTATTGCTCTCTACAACTACCTGAAGGGAGGTTGTAGCCAGGCAGAGGTTGGTCTCTTCTCCCAGGCAGCCAGCACCAGAACAAGAGGACACAGTCTCAGGCTGCCCCAGGGGAGGTTTAGGCTGGATGTTAGGAAGAAGTTCTATACAGAGAGTGATTGCCCATTGGAATGGGCTGCCCGTGGAGGTGGTGGAGTCACCTTCATTGGAGGTGTTCAGGAAGAGGCTTGATGGGGTGCTTGGTGCCATGGTTTAGTTGTTTAGGTGGGTTGGATTGTATTATTGTATTGTATTGTACTGTATTGTATTGAGGTGGGTTGAATTGGTTGATAGGTTGGACGCAATGATCTTGAAGGTCTCTTCCAACCTGGTGGTGTATTGTATTGTATTGTATTGTATTGTATTGTATTGTATTGTATTGTATCTTTGGGGTGCAAGGTGAAGAGTGAATAGGTTCTGGTTGTTGGTTGCTTTTACAGAGAACTGATCAGGAGGGCTCATAAGATCTTCTCTAAGAGCTGTATTTCTCTAGGCTAGAAGAGTACTGAGTGGATTTCTTTGGATTTTAGCAGACTTGTGGTACTTATAATCATATTTTGTCATAATGAAAAATTTAGAGTGACTTGGGAAAACCAAGCCCTCAATATATTCCCCTTTGACCACCAGTCACTCTGACCCCAGCCTGTAGCACTGCATGGGGTTGTCGTGGCCAATGTGTAGAACCTGGCTGAGGGAGCTGGGGTTGTTTAGCCTGGAGAGGAGGAGGCTCAGAGGAGACAGAAATTTTTGGAAGGGTAGACGTAGACCTTCCCTTCCTAACCCTAACCCTAACCCTAACCCTAACCCTAACCCTAACCCTAACCCTAACCCTAACCCTAACCCTTCCCTTCCCTTCCCTTCCCTTCCCTTCCCTTCCCTTCCCTTCCCTTCCCTTCCCTTCCCTTCCCTTCCCTTCCCTTCCCTATGCATTTTATTCTTCTGATTTATTTATGGATTTATAGGTTGAAGGCAAGTTTTTGTGGGTGGGAGAAGTTTTTCTGTTTGGTTTGAATCAGTTTTAGGAATAACTTATTTGTCATAGAATCATAGAATGGTTTGGGTTGGAAGGGTCATTGAGAATCATCTAGTTCCAACCCAGGGACACCTTCCACTAGATCAGGTTGTTCAAGGCCCTATCCATCCTGGTCTCAAACATTTCCAGGGAGGAGGCATCCACAGCTTCCCTGGACAATCTGTTCCAGCATCTCACCACCCTCACTGTAAAGAATTTCTTCCCAATATCCAGTCTAAATATGTCCTCCTCAAGCTTAAATGGGGAAGAGTAAGTCCTTATAGTGAGGAGGAAGGAATCTGTAGGTTAACCTAAAGTAAAATTTGAAAACTGGCATCATTACAAAAGATCAGGAAGACCTCTTCAGGCTGCACCTTGCCTTGAGAAACTCTCCAGAAATGCCATTAGACATTGTTAAGATCAAACCTAGAAGAAGTCCTTTAACTTAGTGCCAAATATACTTGATTTTAAGTGAACTTCTCAAGGTTTCTGAACCTTAATATGTATAGAATTGGCTCTTTGAAAGGCAAATAGGACAGAGCAGGAGCCACCTGTTGCTCTGGGCTTGCCCAGTGGCTTGTACAGAGGGGTCCATACCATGGCCAAGTCATTGAAGCACTACAGCAATGAAGAAAATTGCCCTGTTGCTTGGTCAAACCTGTGCTTTGTTCACCTTTTCAAAAATAACCTAATTTCTCAGAATAGAATAGAATAGAATAGAGTAGAGTAGAATAGAATAGAATAGAAATGGAATGGAATGGAATGGAATAGAATAGAATAGAATAGAATAGATAGAATAGAATAGAATAGAATAGAATAGAATAGAATAGCCACAGTGTCACAGTACATTAGAGGTTGGAAGGGGCCTCTAGAGATCATCGAGTCCAACCCCCCTGCCAGAGCAGGATCACCCAGGGTAGTCTGCACAGGAATGCATCCAGGTGGGGTTTGAAAGTCTCCAGGAAAGGAGACTCCACAACATCTCTGAGCTGCCTGTTCCAGTGCTCTGGCACCCTCACTCTAAAGAAGTTGAGGTTAAATCTTCTATGTTCAAACTTCAACCTGTTGTTCCTTGTCTTATTAGTGTGCACCTCTGCAAAGAGCTTGGCCCCCTCCACTTGACACCCACCCCTCAGATATTTATAGACATTGATCAGATCCCCTCTGAGTCTTCTCAAGACTAAACAGCCCCAGGTCTCTCAGTCTCTCTTCACAGGGGAGATGCTCAGGTCCCCTACTCATCCTCGTGGCTCTCTGTTGGACTCTCTCCAGCAGGTCTCTGTCTCTCTTGAACTGGGGAGCCCAAAACTGGACACAGGATTCCAGGTGTGGTCTCAGCAGGGCAGAGTAGAGGGGGAGAGGAACCTCCCTAGCCCTGCTGGCCACACTTTTCTGGGTGCACCCCAGGATACCATTGGATCTCTCGGCCACAGGGGCACATTGTTGTTCCATGGAGCCCTTGCTGTCCACTAGGACTCCAAGGTCTTTCTTTGTGAAGCTGCTTTCCAGCAGGGCAGCCCTTATCCTGTACTGGTGCCTTACTGGTTGTAATTCCTCCCCAGATTCAGGACCCTGCACAGCCATCCTTTTCACACACAGTTTTCCTGAAGAGGGGTGTGGTAAATAGTGTGCCTGACAGCATAACCAGCTGTCCAAAATCCATTTCTTTCAAGGCAAACTTATGTTGCATTCCTTCTCTGAGAACTGAGACAATGTGGACATTTCTTGCAGCAAGAATGGTCACAAACATTAACTTTCTCCTTCTCACAACATCACCTGGAGGTCAGGTGTTGCTGCCTAGAAATAGTTCACATTATTCATAGAACCACAGAATTGTTTGGGGAGGAAAAGAGCCTTTAAGGACATTGAGTCCAACCATTATCTGACTCTACCAAGTCTGGGGCAGAACCTCAGCACCACATCTAGGCATCTTTTAAACACCTCCAGGGATGGGAATTCAACCATGTCCCTGGGAAGCTGGTTTCAATGTTTGAGGAGCCTTTCACTCAAGAAGTTTCTCCTAATATCCAACCTAAACTTCTCCTGGTGGAACTTGAGGCTCTTTCCGCTCATCATATAACCTGCTGCTAGAAAGGAGGCTTTAGGGCCTTCTTTGAGTGGCTTTGTGACCCTCTGAGAAGCTCTAGATCATTCCCCTCCATCCCTACTCAAGAGAGAGTCCAGTGGAGGGCCACCAGGATGGTGAAGGGACTGGAGCATTGCCTGATGTGGAGAGGCTGAGAAACCTGGTGATGTTTATTCTGGAGAAGAGAAGGCTGAGAGGGGATTTAGTAAATGTCTATAAATATCTGAGGGCTGGGGGTCAAGGGGGAGGGGACAGGCTCTGCTCAGTTGCACCCTGGGATAGGACAAGGGGTAATGGATATAAACTACAGCACAAGAGGTTCCACCTCAACATGAGGAGGAACTTCTTCACTGTGAGGGTCACAGAGCACTGGAACAAGCTCCCCAGAGGGGTTGTGGAGTCTCCTTCTCTGGATGCATCTGGATGCATTCCTGTGTGACCTGTGCTATGGTCCTGCTTTGGCAGGGGGGTTGGACTGGATGATCTTCGGAGGTCCCTTCCAACCTCTAACATCCTGTGATCCTTTGTGCCCTGCTGATGGATGTTGTCAAGTCTTACCAGCACGATGACCAATTCCACTACAGGCTGTGTAAGCCATGAGTATGGAATAGACTGCTTGGGCTGGTGATGGATGAATAAATGAGCACCTGCCAGGGGATGCTCATCCAGGGCAAGTGATGGAACACACCCAGGGTGACGACATGAGTGATTAGGTTTCGAACATGACTTCCCGCAGCGTCCCCAGCCAGGCGAGAGTTGCCGGAGTGAGCACCGGGTGAAGTTCTTGGCAGCACCCCTAGAGGGCACCCTCTGACTCCTTTTGAGCCACTTCAAGGCACTGATTTTTAAACCTCGGAAAGGTCGGGGGGTTGGTGTGGTTGGTTGGATCTGTTTGTTTGTTTCATTAAAGACCATATTTGGACTAATATACAAACCCCTTGAAACAGTTGGGGGATCACAGCCTCAACGACCATACACAGGGACTCGCTCTAGACTCTTCATTTCAAGAACCATCCTCAAAGGGAGAAGAAAAGGTCAGCCTCAGATGGGATTGCCTGTGGTGGGATTTCGGAATGGTTTGACATGCTTCCTTCTGCTCTCCTCTCCCTTGTGCTCTAAACTACAACTACTTGAAAAGTCTTTCCTGTGCTTTGAATAGCTTTGGGCCTTGCTGAGGTGCAGCTGCTGAGTGCCCTCACCATTACTTTGTATTAAAGGAGCAGTGGGTGAACTAAAGCTTCAAAGAAGAGTGCAGCACTTCATGAAATCCTATGCAAAGTACAATTTCCTGCATTAATGTGTTGAATGAGGTAACTTAGCTTTCAGACAGCATCTCCTTTTAATGAAGATGTAGGTAGAGTATGGTGTGGTTTCCAATTCCAATCCACTTTAAATGCATTATCTCCTTTGGGATGGATCTCCCTGTTCTGTCTTTCAGCTCATAGTGTCCAGAGTTTGCCTTAGATAAATGTGGGGATGGATCACCCTGTTCTGTCTTTCAGCTAATAGAGTCCAGAGTTTGCCTCAAATTAATATGGGAATGGATCAGCCTGTTCTGTCTTTCACCTAATAGAGTTCAGAGTTTGCCTCAAACACATCTGGGGATGGAGCTCCCTGTTCTGTCTTTCACCTAATAGAGTTCAGAGTTTGCCTCAAACAAATCCAGGGATGGATCTCTCTGTTCTGTCTTTCAGCTAATAGTGCCCAGAGTTGGCCTTAGATTAATATGGGGATGGATCAACCTGTTCTGTCTTTCAACTAATAGCATCCAGAGTTTGCCTCAGACTAATCTGGGGATGGAGCTCCCTGTTCTGTCTTTCAGCTAACGGTGTCCAGAGTGTGCCTCAAATAAATTTGGATGCTCCTGCCCTAGTGGTGAGTTCAAAGTCTGCCAAAGTACTATTCTGGCTGCTTCAAAATAAAAGAATAGGAAGGGAAAGTGAATAGCTTTGATTTATTCAGAGCACAAACAAGAGAAGCAACTCCTGTAAACGTGCTGGGATGTATCAGCGTTTCCCTGGCGCTGCCAGTTAGGGTTTTCCAGGGCACAGCTCCTATTTGTTGGCAGACACTGGCAGGGCAGACAGCCTGCTCTGACAAGCTGCAGGCACAGGCTGCTTCAGCACATTCCAGGGATTTGCCCTCTCTGCTTATTCCAACAAGCAGCACATCTCCTCCTAATAAGCATTGTATGCAAATACGGCTCAGTCACTTCTAAGTGAGGTTCTAATCCATTCATTTAAAGGTATTCATTTTGCACTGTATGTGAATTTGCATATGTAATTCAGCAAAGGCAGGGGCAATCTTTTATTCTCATCACTTCTGACATTTTAATCAATGATTTATGTCTTATTCTTCCATTTATTAGCCCTCCTCCAGAACAGCAAGGCAGATTATTATGCATTGATATTTCTATACATGTATAAAGCTCATTAAGCCTCTTTGACAGAAGGATGGTCAAAGTGCAGGAACAGAGGGCAGGCTTTTGAGGGCTTGTGCTTTACCTTCTCTACAGGCTGCTTGTGCTCATTTGATAAACAACTTCCCTGTGTCACCACTGTATCCATCTGTACGATAGAGATAGCACTGCCCGAACTCGGAGGTGTGACTAATTGGAGCCTTTAAAGCTTCTGGAGCTCCCTGGCTGGAAGCTGCTGTATAAATATTCGTCTGGTCACAAAGAAAATTAATGAGGTACAGTCCTATGTAAGAGAGATATCATCTGTTATTTCCAGTGTCTGTCTGTGCTTGAAGGTGGCTGCAGAAATGGTATCCTCTTCTTCTAGTGTCTTCCCCTTGTAGGTATTCACAGTCACATACTCCCTGGCTTTTTTGACAAAGTACAGCTTTTACTGCTATTTCCTTCTTCTGCCTTTCCAGCTCTGAGGGACTAAACTGGATTTTATTACCTCCTGGGCACCACCAACAGAATAATTTATCTAGTCTCAATGACAGTCAATCATTCCGCTGTGAATCCTCGGAGGGCAGTTTTGTTACAGGGATGATTGGGAAAGGCTGAGCTGTGAGACACAGAATTAGAGAGGAGTCATTTTAAAGGCCTGACTTAACCTGCAGACCTTTGTGGCTGGCATGGATGTGTGAGCAGAAAGGAATCGGCTGGGATCTCAGATCCCGTCTTGAGGCTGAACCAGGTCTCTGCATTTTATTTGTGATGAAGGAAAACAGCAAGGGGTTTTCAAATGTAAGGTTTCATCTGCGAGGGTGGAGACATGGCCCTGCAAAGTCTCTCAGTTAGGGCTTTACCGATGTGGGTTTTGGAAACGTGTTTGTGTTCCTGTATGCAATCAAGGCAGCCCTCTGCCCTGCAGGAGGCCAGCTCCAGTTTCCAGGAGCGTAAATCCCTTGATGGTACTCGTCAAAAGCAACGTCCCAAGCAGGTTTGCACTTAGAAATGGGAGCTATAAGCTTACACTTTGTGCAAAGGGCTGTGTAATTAACCTGGCTGCTGTCTTTGTTTTATAGCACTCACCATCACGTGGATACCTGCCGAGAGGTGCTCCAGGACAGAGGCAAGATTGCACCGAGATAAGCAGTTCACAGAATCACAGAACGTTAGGGGCTGGAAGGGACCTCGAGAGATCATCCAGTCCGAAGCCCCTGCCAGAGCAGGATCACCCAGAGCAGATCACACAGGAACACATGCAAGCCGGTTTTGAATATCCCCAGAGAGAGGAGACTCCACAACCCACCCTGGGCAGCCTGTTCCAGTCTTGTGTCACCCTCACAGTACAAACATTTTTCCTCTTGTTTCCATGGAACTTCCTATGCCTCAACTTCCCCCCAGTGCCCCTTGTGCTGGCACTGGGCATCACCCAGCAGAGCCTGGCTCCATCCTCTTGGCACTCACCCTATACATACTTACCAACATGAACGAGGTCACCCCTCAGTCTCCTCCTCTCCAAGCCAAAGAGCCCCAGCTCCCTCGGTCTCTCCTCGTAAGGAAGATGTTCCACTCCCTTCATCATTTTTGTGGCTCTCATCATGGAATTAAACAGGAGAACTGATGGCAAGGCTGGCTTCCTCCTCTGCAAACTACAAAGACCCAGCTCCCTCAGTCTCTCCTCATAAGTAGTTAGTGCAGTGAGACCAGCATGGGGGGCTGATCCCCCTTGTGGGATGCTCCACTGGCCTCCACCATCCCACTGGAGGTTGATGTCCCCATTATAGGCCTTCTTGGTTTGGGGAGGACCTTCTCAGAGTATGACCTAATTAGTACTTGGGAAGCTAGGAGTCTGTGGTGCCAGACCTGAATGTGGACAGCAAGCTGGAGCATGACTGAGCGCTCAGTTCTTACACCGCAGGTTCTTCTTTCAGCTGGGACTTTGGGCTATGAATCCAACATAATTCATAGCACTCTTGCTTTGAGGGTCTGCTCTCTGGTGCCAGAAGGGACCTGCAGAGATGTTGGTGTACAAGAAGCAGTGTACAAAACTAACTTCATGTTGGTTTTCAGTCCAATGGGATTATTATTTGCCTGGAGAAGAGGAGGCACAGGGGAGACCTTCTTGCTCTCTACAACTACCTGAAGGGAGGTTGTAGCCAGGTGGGGGTTGGTCTCTTCTCCCAGGCAGCCAGCACCAGAACAAGAGGACACAGTCTCAAGCTGTACAAGGGGAAGTTTAGGCTGGAGGTGAGGAGAAAGTTCTTCCCAGCAAGAGAGACTGGCCATTGGAATGTGCTGCCCAGGGAGGTGGTGGAGTCACCATTCCTGGAGGTGCTCACAAAAGGCTTGGATGTGGCACTTGGAGCCATGGTTTAGTTGTCAGGAGGTATTAGGTACTAAGTAATAGGTTGGACTTGATGATCTCTGAGGTCTTTCCCAACCTGGTTGATTGTATGGCTCTATGATTCTATTTAGACCTTATCATTATTTTCCCTTTCACATCCAGTGGTAATTTATTTACATTCTGTCACTTTCTATTCCAGCTCTGTGGAAAATTTTCTAGGCACAGCCTAAAACTCCCACAAGAGCAGACACTGAACGTCCCTTGGAACTGTAAATCAGACAGCCACAGCACAGACATGCTTTGAGTTAGGTATCCAAGCTTTTGAGTTTTTAATTGCATGATGCATGGCTTCCCTGGCAAGTCAACCCAGGGTGGTGGGTTCTGTTCTGTGCTGCTCTCACTGAGCAGAGCTGGTCTCCTGGCTCATCGACCATTTGTACATTTCATTACAAGCTGCACTTCTGGAAGGTTTGAATTGTTTGCAAATGTCCACCCAGGCCCTAGCAAGTCATTTTTATTTTATTTGATTCTTCTTTTTTTTTGGTAGTGAGTACTACTCATTCATGGAACTTCAGAGTTTTCCTGTGTGGTTTGAGGAGTAATTTGGGCAGAGGTAAGAGCTGCAGACCCCGTGGGCTGCAGCCAGCATTTGTTTCACATAAATCATGGCTTGCTTTAGGTTACATTTTCTTTGGAAGCTAATTTGTTTAGTTATGTTGGTCTAAGGGCATCACATTGGGCCACATTGTCACTGGTAACAAAAATAAGCTGAAGGAGGCTGGCGAGGGCAATTGGTCAAATAACTTCATCCAGCCATAATTCCAAAGGTAGACATCTGATAAGTTAGTCAAAGCTTCACCTTTCATGAGCTATCAGTTCATACATCACTCTTGACATGAAAAGGGCCTCACTCCCACAGCTTTAGCACCGGAGGGTTGGTTCCCCCTTTTTTTAACCTCTTGAAAATGGCATCTGTGCACAAGACAGGCTTGGAAATGTTATACCAGCAACTAATATCCTACTGAATCAGACCCTGAGGATAGTTCTCCTGGGACGTTTGAGTTCATTTTGTAACTGCCCTACTCATTCAGCAAAGTAACACCTTTCAAATCAGAGCTCAATAATACAGGCAAGCAAAAGAATCAATCATGCTTCCAGTTCCTAACAGGAAGGTGAAAGAAGTTTAATTATTCATTAGAATTATGTATGGACAAATGGTTTCTTGGTAGCCTCTCTGGTTATTGTGTCTCAGACTAACAGAACAACTTCTCTTTTTTTTTGGGGGGTGTTTTCTTAATTAAAAGATTCTTTGCTGATTTATTAATTAGAGGGACCCTCCTTTTAAAATGTTAATGATGCCCTATGAAATAATTATGAGGAGGAAGGCAGTGGTGTCAGTCATGAATGACTTGAAGCTCTTCCTCCTAATCCTAAAGCAGGCATTACCAAAATCCCGCTGGTGAGCACCGCTGGTGGGCTCCCAGGCCTGCAGTCCCAAAGCTGTCCTCCTTTGCTTCAACATGGAAGCAACCCTGTCAGAAGGAAATACCTCTGACAGACAATACTGAATAGAGAACCATTGAATGGGTTGGGTTGGGTTGGAATGGACCTCCAAAGGCCATCTAGTCCAACCCCCTCTGCAGTCAGCAGGGACATCCCCAACTAGATCAGGCTGCCCAGAAGCCTGTTGGGCATCACCTTGAATATCTGCAGGGATGGAGCCTTGGCTACCTCCCCGGGCAACCTGTTCCAGTCTTCCACTACCCTCATAGTAAGCAATCGGTTCCTGAGGTATTTAAGCCCAGGCTGGATGAGGCTCTGGCCAGCCTGATCCAGTGTAGAGTGTCCCTGCCCATGGCGGGGGGGTTGGAACTAGATGATCCTTGTGGTCCCTTCCAACCCTAACTGAAACTATGAAACTATGAAACTATGAAACTATGAAACTATGAAACTATGAAACTATGACATCCAATCTAAATCTGCTCTTCTCTAGTTGAAGCATTGTCCTCCTCCTATCACACAGGCCTTTGTAAACTAGTCTGTCTCCATCCTTCTTGT